>JANHFJ010001665.1:151374-161724 GCA_032468195.1 Cerberus rynchops
TGCGGGGGGGGGGGAGAGAAAAGGAAATAGAAAAGCCCACTTGGAACAAATGCTGCTGCAAAAAGTCAAGGGGAAGAGGCAAAATTAGTCCAGAAGACTGGATTCTCCTGCTTGTAATACCCAAGAGAAATGAATGGGGGAAGACAGGAGTTCCCAGACCTTATAAATTCTTCCTCTGCCTGGCATGCCAAATTAGGTCATTAGGAGCTCGGGTATGCTGATTTATTGCTTGCTTGAGTTTTGCTCATCCGACTAAGCACTCAAAGCCAAAGCTGAAAAACTGATTGTTTTAAGTCTTTACCCTCAATGAAACTGTCATTGATGAAACAAGCTGGAGCTTTTCAAAACAATTGGTCAAATTCAAAAATAGTCATGAACACTCCAGGGCTTCTATTAGTCCCTTTTTAAAGCCACCTGTTTTTTCTCCAGTCCCAGCAATTACCATTCGAAATGTAGGAAGCGGATTCAGAACATTTTATGCTGATGGGCAAGTGGCTTTCCAGGGATTCTAGAAAAGGCTTTTTTTCCCATCATCCCCAACTTTTCTTGGTCATGTCAAATATATTTTAGAAAAGATCTAGAGCTTCTAAATTAAGAAAGGCTATTTTTTTTTTCAAATGATGGGTTTGATTCGTTTTCAGAATTGTATTGCGTCCTATAATATGAAAAAAAATATGCTTTGGATAAAAAATAAATAAAATAAATGACCTGAACAGAAGATAATTGGGATTGATGTTGACCTATAGAATTATTTATAGAATGGAATATTTTACTGGCCAAGTGTGATTGGACACACAAGGAGTTCGTCTCCAGTGCATAAACTCCCAGTGTACCTACAAACAACAAAGAGGTGAAATTCAGCAAGTTGTAGCGGGTTTGCAAGAACCAGTAGTAAATTTTCTAAGCAGTTCGGAGAACCGATTGTTAGAAGAAATGTCCTTTTGTTTTTTTCCCACTTTACAGGGTTAATCCTGTAAGGAAGGCCAGAAAGAAACATCCTGGTGTGGTTTCTAGCCTAATCTTTATTGCCCTGCTTACAGACACTGCCCACCCAGTCACATGACCACCCCCAGCCACGCTCACCAAGCCACAAACATGACCAAGTAGTAAAAAAAAAAATGAATTCCACCACTGCAACAAAGTAATAAGTTATAGCTCATAAATCATAAGATACAAAACAATAATTGATAAATCATAATATACCAATAGAAGGGAGTAGGAAAGATGAGAGGTGAGCAAGATGAAAAAACGAGAAAGATGATAATATTCTTAGATGCTTCCTTATTTTTTCTTAAGTCCTTGGTTAGGAGGTAAATTATTTAGTTTCTACTAGTCTTAAACTATGAATCTAATTGCAGATTACTCACACATCACCATCTCATCATCACGTGGCACTGCCTTGGCTGTGAGGCTTTGTGCAGAAGATGAAAGCTATGCCAAAAAGTTCAACCATACTGGACAGGTCTCACCTGAGCAGTGAGATGAAGAGTTTCTCTCCCATAAATAATACAGTAAAATTTAATTTACAGAACTCCAATGTAGTACTGGTCATCTTCTGGATCAACAAGGACCTCACTAGATGTTGGAATTCCTGGACATTCTGGACAAATGAGTTAAAGGAATCAGGACTGATGGCTAAACAATGAGAGACAGCAGTTGCGGGACTATCAGAAGAAAAGATGTTAAAATATATAAAGACTAAAAACCAAGAAATAATGATCTGTAATTAGCAATGGTGGCAAAAGAAAGCAAAGATAGTATCAATGTTAACAAGTGCATTGGGTGTAATCCCAAAACATCTGGAGCACAGCTTGAATATTATCAGCATTGGAAAATCACAGCCAGTCGATTGCAAAAAGCAGCTTCCTGCATACATCCTGCAATAATAGCTTTAATATTAAAAAAAAAGAATAATTAATTAATTAAAAGAAAAGCCACTGCCTATCTCAGGACTTTGGGAAGGACTCAATAGGTGAACAAAAATGCCAAATCCAGTCTAAACAGCTGACTGACTGTGCAACCAACCATAATTATACAGACTCTCCCATTTTCTCTGGAAGGACTTGGTGATTCACCCCATTGAGTAAGAAGCCTTGATCAAGATGTTCCCACAGGTTTTAAAGATTGACCCCATTGCAGGTTACTATTGATGGAAACTTCTGATTGGTAAGGTTTAGGAATATAACAGCTACCAGGTAAATTTCAGAAGTCCAAAGCACACAGAATAACCCATGCTTGAATGAAGGCTTCCAGATGGACTCTTTATTAGAGTAATAAGAGCCATTCTTTCCTCTTACTGTATTCTGCATGTTACAACACCAGGAATGATCCAGTCCTATCAAAATGTAGAAAATGTTCCAAGTTATGCAACATCTTCTCCCCGCCCCTGGAGAACCAAACTATTGAATTCCCCCCCCCCCATATTATCACCCATTATGTTAAGAGTAAGGTGGAAACAGCATAATGGCTTCATGTAGTATTAATGTGCTAATGGATGCTAGACGGCATATTCTATCATTCAGACAATATAGCGCACCATTTCGTCTTTAATGGGATAGAGTGTGCATTATGGGGAAGCTCCAATTTGTAGATTGGTACTTATGGGGGTGGGGGTTGCGCTCTGTGCTTCTGGGTTGCACCATGTTATATAAAAAGTAGCAAAGTAAGAGAAAGGATTTATCATTTTTCTCTTTGAAAGTTTGTAATTCCAGCTGTAATTATTTTGGACTTGTAAAATGGTCGGAGTTAGGAGTGGCAAAACTTTTCATTCCATGCAGGTTCCAATCTGGGTCAGTCACCGGGACCAAATATTTTGTCTCCTGAGTTTTCAGATTCATGCTGGAGCCCAGGGACCTTCTTGCTAGCAAGCCAACCCAGATTAGAACCTGAAACATTATCCTGGGATGCATATATTCACCTTCATTCTTTCATAGCATGATCATTAATTGATTATTTTGAAATAGCATACAATGCTTGTTTGTCACAACAACACCCAAGCGTTCTATTTTTCTCCATCTTTAAACTAGCTTTCTCCATTTATTCCATTTGATCTTTTAATTTCATATTTTTGTTAATCTTGTCTTCTGATTATTAATCTTGAAATGTGGTAACAGACCAAATTCTATTCCCTCTATTGCATCTTCTAAAACAAATAGCAAACCATCTGAAAATGCCCTTAGTTTTGCGAACTTGACTTATTGTTATAAATACATAGAAAAAAATTGTCACTAATTCTCTGTAAACTTCAATAAATTATATATAGGAAATATATTCATCACTTTCTCAAAAATTCTTGACCTTTACATAAAGTAATATAATACTGATGTACAGTACTGATGAAACACTTTTCACCTATTTACATTATGTGTTATTACAGCATTTCCTTCTTGTACTTTTAATATTACTTTCTTTTCTTTTCCTTTTTGCAACTTGTATGCCAACCAACTTCCTGGTATACTTTCAAATTCAACATTTCTAGTCTTTAGCTAGTTTTGAAATGTTGAATAAGAAGGGCTTCTTTCCATCTTCATCCATAAATATATTTAGGCATAATTGAGAGAGAGAGAGAAATGTTGTCTAAATATAAAACAACCCATTAGAAATATCCCACATTAACTTACAAATCATAAATCGTGATCATGCTATACTTTTCTATTTAAACTATTTGTATGCAGACCTATCTACACATATAAAAATCAACCCTATGTATACCAATACATAGTAATAAATAATAATAATAATAGGTAAAAATGCTAAAATATTTTATTGGAGTTAAAATATTCTAGAGCAGACTAAAATGTGTGTGCATGCGTGCGTGTGTATTTCTTTCCAAACAAAATCAAGTTAGGTTTTAAACTAGACTGTCTGAGAGTGAAATTTCAAAGCCAATTGCAAATTTGTCTATTAGTGAATAAAAGATGGAAGTAAAATGACTAGGGGACATCTCTATAGCGTTTCATAAATGGATCTAAATGCACTTTTAGCAAAGTTTATTTTCCTCTTCCAGACCTTGCTCGGAGGCTTATTTTTAGATCTGAGACGTTTTACTGATTTTCATGCCAGTTTGCAGTAAATCCAGCACCTGCCACTTATCTAACTTTTTTCGTTTTAAAAAAAGCCAACATCTTCTTGGTTAAAGTGTACAAATAAATAAATACCTAACCTGCTCACATTCCCACCGCCCACTCTAAGAACTTACATATCATCAATGGTACTTCATTTCTGGGAATCTCCTATTTATTACATAATGTCTCAATTGATAACAGGCTTTTTTTTTTGTCCAAGGAAATGCATCCATCGATCGGCATCTTCAAAGTTTCAGGCATATACAGCCCCATGTACAGATACTCGTCGTCTTACAGCAGTTCATTTAGTGACTATTCAAAGTTGGCACTGAAAAAAGGTGATTCATGATAGCTTTTCTCACTTAACGACCATTGAAGCATCCCCATGATCATATGATCAAAATTCAGATTCTTAGCAACAAACTCATACCTGTGACGGTTGCAGCATCCCAGGGTCATTTGGTCGCTTTTTGGGTCATTTGGTTGCTTCTGACAAGCAAAGTCAGATGGGGAAGGCCTCTTTCACTTAACTGTGTTACTAACTGAACAATTGCAGTGATTCACTTAACAACTGGAGAGAGAAAGATCATAAAACGGGACAAAATTCACTTAAACAAATGTCTCAGCAGCTGAAACATCAGGCTCAATTGTGGTCGTAAGTTGAGGACTTCCTGTACCTGCTGGAGTGCATAGATATCTGTTGATACCAAGCCAACTGAAAACATACTAAGCTTCTTCCTTGCTCTGCTTTTTCTTTGGAATATGTGGGTCAATGAGAAACAATTAGTAGGTTTGTAATGTGTATGTATTTTAAAGCAATACATCCTGCAAACCTTAATGGTGTTAGATCGATAATATCACTATTACAAGTCAAATGCTCTTACATATATTATTAAGGACTTTCAGACGATGGAAGCCTTCGCTCTCAGAAGGGATGGCTGATCGGTGAACCATCTTTGCAATAAAATTACTAATGGAAGCCAAAATGTTTCCAAAAACAGAACATGGGGAGCCTTGCTTCTGTTTGAAAGAAGTCCTCCTCTTTAAAAAGAGGGAGGGGAGATTGATGCACCAGTGGATTTATGACTGGACCCCCATCACAGTCAGTCAGCAAGTGCAAGTCAGCAAAATTCATGGAAACCTCTTTGCTGCCCAGGGAATCTCCCGGGACCAGCAGCGTGGGAATAGAAGAAGAAGCATCCACAGCTATTAAGGGATGTAATTCACTAAGACTGTAGGCGGTTGCTCCAAAAGCTATTTAGAACCATGAGGTTTTCTTGCAGAATCTTCTGTGACTCAAAGAAAGATAATGATAGCTCGGAGAACTTGTTAGAGGAATGCCTAAAGGGATCCTTTAATGATTCTTTATCTACCTTATTGCATTTTAAGTAGATTGTGAGCCAACCCGGAAAAGCAGACAGGATATAAATACTACTTCAAAATAAGCCACATGTATAAAACATTGGAGCTATCATGCAGTTGGGGAAAAAAATCTGTGCAGTGTCGTGTTCGATTAAGCCAACTTCCAGCTGAAAGTTAAAGGTGGACCAAGGATATCCAGCTGAGCCTACCTGTCGCCTTACATTATATTAAAAATTTACCAAAATAATATAAAACGAATGCTGGAAGAAAGGCAGTTGCACGTTATACATCACTTTCAATACCATGAATAACACTTTGCTGTGGCTGCCAAAAAGTCCACGAGGGACACGTCAATTGAGTTGAGAGGAGCTTGACTTGAAGTCTTTACTTCTGTACAAAATGAACTTGTACTTTGACTCTCATCTGTTGTATTTTTCTTCCCAAATGCTATGATTGCATAATCTCATGATAGAATAATTCTAATGTGCTGTGATGTGTTGTGTGTGTTTGGGTATGTGAACACACACACACACACGCCTTTAAGTCTTGATGTCTTCCTGGACTTGGTTCTTTCCTTTTTTTTAAATAAGATATTGGCAGTGGTTTGCTATTTCTTCCTTCCTAAGGCTGAGAAAGAATGACTGGCCCAAGGTTATCCAACTGACTTTGTGTCTAAGGCAGGGTTACCATTCATGTTCTTTTGATTTCTGGCCTGGTGTCTTAACCATTACAACAAACTGGCTTTTTTCTAGTGCAATTAAACTCTTAGTAATCAATACTTGAAGGGGTGCAGTGGCTCAGTGGCTAAGACACTGAGCTTGTCAATCATAAAGGTCAGCAGTTTGATGGTTTGAATCCCTAGCATCATGTAACAGAGTGAGCTCCCATTACTTGCCCCAGCTTCTGCCAACCTAGCAGTTTGAAAGGATGTAAAAATGCAAGTAGAACAATAGGGACCACCTTGGTGGGAAAGTAACAGTGCTTGGTGTGCCTTTGGGATTTAGTCATACTGCCCACATGACCACAGAATCGTCATTAGACAGCACTGGCTTTTTGGCTTAGAAACGTTCCTCCCCCCTAGAGTCAGGAAAAACTAGCATTTATGTGCGAGGGGAACTTTTAACTTTAATCAATACTTTGGTTGAAATATTTGAATTGTCTTACAGTGTGTGCTAGGGAGTTTTCTTAATCTAGATGGATGGATGGATCTATCTGGATGGATTGTGGATGGTGGAGCCCATTCTGTAGTCCTTTTCTGATGGAAAGTTGTAGCTTAATTCTTGTGCTAAGACATGTCACACATGCACCCAACATGGAATATGGAATACGGAAGAATAGGATTTAACTTGCACAAAAGCAAACACAACTGCTCAAGAATTCAATATCCATGCTTCATCTTCATACATACAAGCATACATAGAGAGATGTATGCCCTTGCAGCAAAACTATTAAGAAACCCATCTCTTCTACTGATTATAATATATTTCTGCAATATACCTTGAGGTACGCAGTGAACTCAAACAAATACAAAATAATAACAATTTTTTTACCACACACACAAGTTGTCAAAACTTTTTTTTTTCCCTTCAGTAAAATTCTCAGTCATTTGTAAAATGTGTTACAAGCTCAGTGAAGGAATCAGTATGATAGAACAGGACACAATTATTTAACATCCTGAATCATGAGATTTGTGCTAAACCTACATTTTGCAGAGGCACAAATATTGTTAATGAGCTGGAAATTATCCAGCTGTTTCTGAAATCTGCCTGTGCTCCTTGATTCAACAGCTTCTTGCAGAAATGAATTCCAGGAGGTGATTCTGCACTAAAATTATCTCTGTTATTTATTCTGTTTGCTGGCAACTTACTCTGCCAATTTGTATTTTGAATACAAGACAAAGTCAAAAGGAAACAAGCAGCCTTGATGCCTTAAACAGCTCTTGTCTTCTTCTAGAATGTAAAATTCACAGCATAATTCAGAATGTATGATGCCAATGCAAGGCTAAAAGGTAATTTCTTGGGCATCTCACATGAGATTAGTAAAATACGCTATTGTTGGAAGCATGGCCATATAAAAAAATCAGATATCAGTTACCTGGAGATTTGCAATAGCTTAGAAAGCTCCTGCCAAAGACTCCAATAATATCCCAGTAACACAGAAAATTAAGAGGACAAAGAAGTTAGATAAATAAGTTAAATAAGAGCAACCAATTGCCTACTAGAAATGATGATGTTACCTAGTTTGGGTAGTGAAACTTCCCAAGAAAACAACTAAGTTCAGACAGCACCAAGCATTCTGTGTGTTACAGCACTCTGTAACATTAACTTACCTGTTAGTGTTGGGTAAATCCAAGCATTTGTTATCTGTAATATATCTCGTTGGATGATTTAAAATAAATAAAGAAAAATACATACTTTTTTTTTAATCTTTGAATGAAGTTTTGATCTGTTAACTGCAGTTTGAAAATTTATTTATTCATTGATTACATCTATGGCCTACAATCTCAGAGAATTATTGGCAGTTTAATGAGTACGCAGGTTTAAGCATTCTATAATAAATAAATAAATAAAATTGGAAGGTAAATGAAACATAGCAAAGGGGATAAAGGGATAACAACCTCTTAGGTTGGAACATTACCCAAATAGTTATGTAAAGAACTGTGATGCAAAAAAAATAATCAAAGCTAATTTTCCCTCCTTCTTCTGCAATGTATCACAGTGTACTGAGTTCTATGACTTACTTATGACAACTGCGACAGTGTGTCTACCTTCTGGACGATTGCATAGAAAATAGAATATAATGGCCTAAGTTAGCAATGATTGCATATCTTGTATATGTCAAGGCCTAAACAGATGGAAATGGAAAAACACAATTTTCCACAAATTTAGCTTTATGACTATGATTTAGCTGCTTGCTGCAAGATAGAGCCATAGAGTTAATTGAATGAGAACTGGAAAGTTTGAAATCAATGATCTTAAGATATAGACGTTTCCCCTACTTGTCTTTCCTTATAAACTCTTAAGATGTTTTCTGCATGAAAATATCCATATTTTTAATAACAAATTGAAATGGTAGGATGGATTAATGGTCGGCAAAAAAATTGGCCTATGAAAAGAAACACATGGCAGCTCTGAGATTTCAGAGTGGGAAGATTGTTTTTGTAATCCCTGTCAGTTTTGAGGAATCTTAAAAAATAACACTAAAAATCTATGACCCACTATTGTGTATCTTATTATTGATGATTATTTTAACCCTCTTTCCTTTTTCAACAATTCATAGTGGTTTGCAGATGGTCTCCAGTAATTTCCTGCTTAAGTAGCTGGCAGGGCCAGCTATCATTCATTGCTACAATACAATATGTTCACATGGCAGAAAAATGTTTTTTGTTCCAGGAAGGCTCAATTGCATAGAAGAAGGCCAAAAGAGTTATTCAGACAAGTTAATATTCCCACCAATGTTCTCTTTACTGATTTAGTTAAAAGAATTACTTTCCCAATGGAAAAAAAAACAAAACACTTGTCTATCAAAAGACATCCTTGACTTACATGAATGAAGAATTATATTATATGAAGAGATCTTTTTTATCTCCCCATGTGGAGTACCTATGTAAATAAAAAATGTACTTCAGAAGGAGTGGATGCATTTTAGTAGTCACATCTCCAAAAATGAGTGGAAGGGTTTCATCATCCACTGGCAGCAGCTCAATAGATGCACCTATTTCCACTCAGGATAAAATTGTATTATATTTAGACCTACCTGCCTTCCATGTACTGCAGCTGTTATAGACAGTGCATTTCACACACAGGACAAGTGGCGAACATGGTTAAACACAGGGATTTGAAGCCAGACTTTTAAGAGCAAAATGTATAACACTATCGAGATGGATAAAATTAAATCTATATATGGCTTACCTTCTAGAATTGTGGGTGCTCCTTCACTGGTGGCTTTGAAGAACAGACTGGACAGCCATTTGTCTGGAATTGTATAAGGTCTTCTACTTGAATAGGGGTTGGACTAGACAACCTCCGTGATTCCTTCCAACTCTATTCTATTCAGCCTTTAATGTAAAAAAGAGAAATAGTTTGGTGCAATAGTCTTGGAGATTAAACAAGGCAGGAAGGGCAATAAAATGGCACAACTAATTGAAAAGTTCTGTACAACTGTATATCTTGGTGAAGATAGTCACCGGGTATGTGATTATGGGGTTAGCATCCTTTAAAAATAATAAACATAAAATTTATCAATGTAGCCCTCATATTTGGAAATGAATTAGCCAATCAGACCATGTCTTGGGGTGTCCTAAAAAAAACAAAAACACTGCATGACAAGATTTGAAAACAGTTTTTCAAATATCATATTTGCTGGTGGGTCAACGACAGGATTTATGAAGAACTCTAAGTTCCAATACGTTTTACTCGTACAGAATGAGAACAGTTAACAAAGAAATACAAAAAAAGAGGTTTCCTTTTTCAAATAAGGCAGGTTATGAACATTCATAGTGGAAGAACGGAATGACAAGCCAGATCATTCCTAGTGGATCTGAAATATATCAGACAGATAATAGAGAAGAAGAAGAAAAACCTTATTCTCCCCCAGACGCACAATCGTCAATATAGCACAGCCGTCAAATCCCTCTAGAAAAAAGAGGATTTATGGGGATAATTCATAAAATGTAAGAGTTGGAATGACTTTGGAGAGCGCGTAATCCGAATCCATTCTTAATCAGATTACAAGGCTCAGTTCAAACACTGTGCTAAAGCATAATGTGGCTGGTTTGGTTTTGGCTTAAGCTACTACCAGGAGAAATGAGAAGTAAAGAGGAAACCAGTCCTAGCAAGAGAGGCAATAGCGTTATTTGAGGTCATGCAGGATAAGGATATTTCAGTGAGAACAAAAAGCAAGATAGTTAAAACATTGATCCTTC
>JANHFJ010001667.1:0-14117 GCA_032468195.1 Cerberus rynchops
CAAAAAAGGGAAAATGGATTGTTCCCTCCCATATTTGGGTAACCAAGTACCTCCATAGAAAAAGAAACACACATATACACACACACACACACACACACATATATATATATATATATATATATAATTTAATACTATTCCTGATCTCCTTCAAATTATTCCTCCCAATGCACTTTTGTCTGTGACAACATGTCATAATCCCTAATCCAGCATCAGATAAAGGCATTTTGTTATTTGATGTTATTAGTAGTCCCAGTAGTCCTCAACTTACAACTGGTTGCTTAGCAACTGTCTGAAATATTGAGCACTTGACAACCAACCCAAATTTATGACCATCTGCAGCACCCCATAGTCACATGACTGCATTTCACAATGATTTTGTCCAAAACCTGCATTTACTTCAGTTACTTCAGTACTTCACTTAACCATAGCATTTATTTAACAACTACTGCAAAAAAGCTCCTAAAATTGGGTTTGTCATGTGGGTGACTTGCTTTATGAACATCATGACTTATAATCAAGCTGGGAAGGCTCCATTGCAGTAGTAGGTCCAGGACTACAATACTTTTATAGCTGAACAAACAAACTTTAGCCCTGCAGCCATCTTTTGCAGCTTTATCAGAGCTGTAAAGGAATGAAGAGTGCTGGAAAAGAATAAGGAACCTTAAAGATTATTTCTCATCCTGTTCTTTCAATATGACAAGAATTCCTCTAAATGCCACTCTGGATCCATTGCTTTGTTTCTGAGATTACAAAACCAAAATTTTGGAAGGCCTTCTACATTGGCCTCAATGTAGTGTAATTTGTACTGCAAAGGATACAATAGAACAGGACCATGACATCCTTGTCAGCCTAAGGAACAGCAGTGATATTCTGGCCAACCAACCCTGTGATGATATCATTCCTGCCAACAGTGAGAGCTGATCAGAAAAATATATACATCAGGAGCCATCTTAAAAGAAACATAGCATCCAATTTCAGAGAGATGAAAGAGTGCAAGATCAGACTAAGTGGGAGCTACCAAACCTGGACTACAAAAATCTGAGCAACCATTACAACACAGTGATGAGATCCAGAACACTTTCTGGATCTAGTTGCTGTCTAGTTGCTGCTTATGTTTTGCAGATTTAGTAGATCATATTGACTCAGATCTGATGAAGACATTCATCCTTCTTTAAACTAAGCAAGGTATAATCATTACTGATCCCAATCTTTGATCCTGGAGATATGTTGAAGCAGCAACTTCACTTATGCCAACCGGCTGAATAATTTTAAAAAATATTGAAACATGTTACAGGGACTAGGCTGAAAAGGGCTGTTATTGGCCCCACAAGAACCGATCTAGTTAGTGTTCAAGTCCAGCCAGTGCAGCTGCTAAGACAGGACAGGGTCTGTTACCAGAAGCCAAAATCATTTCTTTCATTTGACTGCAAGGTTTGCCAAGTGCTTTTTCTATCTGGTATTTTAAGGGTTAATGTTAAAATTACGATGGGGGTTTTTTTGGTATGTTTTAATCACTTTTTATTAATATAAAGGTTATTGACAGCTGCTGCTTGGGATTTATTATATCACTGCCAGCCATAAGGCTTTACATTTTTAGGAAGTGTGCACTAAAAATGCAGGGTATAAATTTACCTTCAAGGAAAACATTTGATGCTGCATAAACAACATCATTCCAAACCCAGCAACCTTCCTTTTCATTTTCCCAGATGCCAACAAGATCTCATACTGGGAATATTTATAATTCACAACTAGTACTGTATATCTTCCAAGTTAAATGATAGCAAACTTTAATGAGATTGATTTAATAATGTTCAGTGTTTCTGTCACATCCTCAGGGCAAAGCTCCAAGACTTGGGCGGATCAGGTGTTGTGTCCACAGATTCAGCAATTTCTTTGCCATCACTGATGCCTGACAGGTCATTTCTGTCATTTCATTGGCCAGCACCAATGCGCTTTTGGCACATATATGTGCCAGGAGGAGAGAAGACCGCCAGGGTCTGGCACTCTTGTCCTCATCACCTTGTATATGGCAAGCCACTGATGTTTCAAGCAAACCTCATTGTTGATCGCCATTGATCAAGGAAAGCTTCAGCTGTGCTTGCTCGGCGGCTGAGGATTTAAACCATGCAGGGACTACATCCCATTGCTGAAAGCAACCAGCATCCAGCATCATTGCTTCTGATTTTTGCTATTTTCTTGATCTCAACATGTTATTGACCAAGTCTTTGGCTCTTCCTTCAGCACTTTCAAGATTTTGTGTGTTTTGGGATGATGGAATCTGGCTTGGCTTTACTTCTCCTCTTCAGCCATCAATAATTCGTGATGCACAGACATGCTCTTCCTTCTCCTTTGCTGACTCTGCTCCTGTTTTTGTCTGCTCCTGCCTATCTATATCCTAGTCTTCTGCTTTCTCTCCCTCACCTCCTGCTCCAGCCAAGAATTCTCCCACTACGTACCCAGCTCCTGCCACATCTATAAGCCTGGCAGGAGCTAGATACATAACAACCATCTGTGTACACCACTGGCACCAACACTCTCCTTGCAACTCTCCCTGGCTCCCCTGCTGCTGCATCTTCTCAAACCCTCCCCCAGGGGGTGCTTCATCATGAACACCTCTGTTAGCCTTGCCTACAGTTGCTTGAATCTTGCATGCCTGCTGCATGATATTTGCCCCTTCCATTGGAGCCAGGGCACAATGTGTCTTTTTGGTGACACGCTTAGAGACTGCAAGCATAGCCTCTGGACTCTGTGAGAATGGTGCGTGCTTTCCCGCTCTTTTCAGAGGCTCCAAGGCCACACAAGAACATTCTCTGAAGTTTCCAGGCTTCATGCAACCTAGAGCAATATTTTTTTTCTGAGAGACAAAAACAAATTGAAGAATATTTACAATTTATAACTTAATTGTTTATTCAATTTACATGCCATCCATCTCACTATCCAAAGTGACTCTTTATTATGATTTGTTTCTCTTTTATCCAGGGGAATAGAGGTGGAGGTGGGTGACACACCAGAAAAGTCAAGTTAGGCGTTTTTTTTTAAAAAAAAAACTGACATAACGAGTGCAAAAAGGGTGGCCATAACTAGTATGCAGTTCCTCTTAAAGTGTGTATCAGTCACATTACTAAAGGACAACAATTAGTAGGCCAGGGGAATTTACTGGGTGATTCAGAAGCAAGTTTTAGATTATGATTTTTGTGGTCTCTTCTTACCCTTGAGTCCCTGACCATCTGAAATGATTGAAGATTGGTCCTACCTACGTGAGGAAATCCGACTTGCTATCCTTATCTTAACTTTTAGCATACCAGATTGCGTGATTGTTATAAGATTGCAGTATCACATATTACTGCAGCTACTCAGGTGAAAAATTACATTTATATTTAAAGTATACTTAAAAGCTTATACTATTCTGTTCTCCACTGAAATTAAGTTAAAACATTTCTCAGGATGGAGAATTATTTTTATTGCTATCCAGTCTACAGGAAAAATGAACACAATGTTATTACTTAATATATTATTTCCGATTAATGTACAATAGCTATCAATACAGTAATCCATATGTCTTATAAGATACAAATATCAGAAATCCAAAACATGTTTTGGTTTAAAATATATTTGCAAAGGCAACAAACTAAACATTACTTTCAGGATATTTTATCTAATGTGCCCACTTCGAGTTTTATTTATTTAAGTGTATTTTTCCTTTCGTCTTTTTTTTTTTTTTAAGATTTCAGGGCATAGCAGAAACCAATACCCTAAATAAATAAAACTAATTAAAAATTGATTTACAACAAATTAAAATGCTTGGGTATTGATATGGCTGTGTGATTTGTAGGACAGGAACAGCCTCACAATAATGTTAATAGTCAGCCCTGGTATTTCTTAAGTGTATATACAAATTCCAGTTCACTTTGTATTTTTCCCAGCAAAACTAAATATGTTCATGCAGATGTACAGGGAAACAGATGACAGATGACAGAGCTTCCAAAGAAGTCATGTGAGTCTGGGAAAAGGAGAGGGTTAATTTACTGATCAGAACAGCAGTGCTTTGAATGTCCTCCCACGTATTGCCAAGAACTTCTGACAAAAGACTGGGGCCTCCTTATTAGCTACATCAGATTTATTTTGAAAGTACTGTTGCCCAGAATGTCATGCATGACATTAGAACTATTTTTATTAGGTATTTATAAAATAACTAAAGTTATTGAGGGTTTAAATTGGCAGGCACCAATGATGATGCTGTTAGTGATGACGATAAGATTGTGGCCAGATTTTACTAGCATCTGATAAAATTATAAGAAAAAAGATTTTTATTGAAAAGTCTTTCAGGCTTTTTAATCATTGACACAGGACAGCTGAAGAGGAAAACACTAAACATGGTGTTTACAAACATGATGTTTACATATGTACTGCCAGTTGTTGGCTAATAAATTTTTCAAACTTCCTTTATATCCAAATCTGATTTATCATCGATTTTTTTCTTCCTGTTTACTTGCAAGCAAGTCTGGCACTTCACTTAAACCAGCCAAAAAGAACACACTGTGTATTTTACCTGTACATAAGAAATTTTTAAAAAGTTACACATAAGAGTTAATATAAAAATACAAATCTACCTTGGAAGCTACTTGTGGATGCTGCTATATGGATGTGTGAAAATCATAAGAGATCAGTACTGAATTTCTGTGCAGGATTTCACTCTTTTAATGGGGTTTGGATCACGGCATGTTCACTTTTCCCAATCTTCTTCCTCAAAAAAACAACAAAAGCAAAACGCCACCAATGAGTTGAAAAGAGATTGACTCTTTCTGTCATACTGGGAAACGTGTAGTTCAAGGTCAGATTTAAATAACATAAATGAGAAGTGGTCCAAATTATTGCCAAATTCCAGTTTATGGGCTTGTAAATCTGTACTCATATTAAATCTGTTGTTATGATTCATTGTCTGTTTCACCTGGCAGCAGATCTGGGCCTCTACTGTATATGGCAGTCCTTCCAACTCCACTACCCCACTATTTTAACTAAACAAGGCATCTTGAAATGCCTCTATAAAAAGCACGTGGCTCTGCATACGCATTTTGCTTCCCCCTCCCCTCTCAATATGTCCCTTTGCTAAAGCAGTCAGTGTAATGAAGCAACTGAAATGACATTCTCCTTCAAGAAAAACAATGACAAGGGCAGTCTCTCCCCCACAGAGTCCATTCACACCTCTAAATTTCAGATTGTAGCATTTAAAGATGAATTAGTCCCATCTTCCCTGAATGAGGGATCCTGCCGTATTTTCACTCCCTCAAACTTAGTTTTTTTTCTGGAGTCTTCATTATAATTAACACACTTAAAAATATTGTAGCAGAGCTCTTTTAGCCAAAAATCAGAAGTAGTACAGGGCCTTTTTTTTTCAAACTCACATCTTTTATTAAAAGGTACACACTTTCTCATGAATGTTTTAATAAAATGGGTAAGTCCAAGAAGATGCTACCAGAAACCTTCTGACATTTAGAAAGTGTGATTTGCAGTCCTCCAATTCACTGTTCTTCTGAGATACCTGTGATCTGAAACCAAAGGATACTATGTCGGATCAGGACAGAAGAGGCTATGCCATCAAGTTCTGTAGCAGAAGCTTCTTTGCCCGCTGAGTCGCTAGAAATATAATAATATAATGACAAGAAGTACAAAAAGATGATGGAGCTACTTTGGCCACAAGAGGCATATTAACTTATTCCAAAATGAAACGCTCTATAATACTCAACAGACACAAGGCAGAAAAATATCAACAGTTCCACAAGCAAGAACTCCTAACTCCCAATAAATATTTGTTAATGTTGGAAAATGTGCAACATTTGAACAATTCATGGAATTTTAGAATTGGGGTTGAAATTGGTAAGTGGGGCCATAGAAGAATTCACATGATGATCACAAAAAGTTGTTGATCTTTGGACTGAGGTTACTAGCAAATCCTAAAGTTATTCTCATGTGCTGTTTCAAACGTGTTGTGGTATCTACAGCAGGAGAGTAACAGCTACTAATGCTGCTGTAGCCATTCCAGAAAGTGAACCTCAACTCAACACAAGTTCTTTTTCCTCTTTTGATATGGACAGTAAGTGTAAGTCCATGTCCCCTTCTGGACTGTCTACTGTCCTGACTTGAATGCAAAAAGGAGCTGGTAAATGTCTCAATAAAACATACTTTTTCAGGAATCCATGTGACAATCAGATCAAAGCTGTAGTGTTCTCATCCTTATCTGCTACCCAGAAGGCAAGAACAGGCTTTAACTAGTATTACAGTCTTCTACCCACAATGCAGCAAATGAAGCATTAATGCCCAAGGCTGCTTAGCTTTTTAGAAATTCATCATTCAAAAGGTCAGGCTTTAAGTAGCCATTGCTACCCTTTAACTCATATAGTAACTATTTTATAATCATTTATGTAAGAGTCACACATCTCTAGAATGTCACAATTCTTTCAATCACTGGCCCTACAACTGAAGAAATAATTCTTAGAAAAGGTTGTTTATGCACCATCTGAATTTCTTTTTAGAAACTTATGTCAACCAATGCATAGAATTCAAAACTCGGTCATATAGGACTCAAAACCTTGAATGCAAATACTTTTCTTTATCCCTTTTCTTATAAGTTTCCATAGCTAATATTACATATTAGGGAAGCACATGTGAATTTGGTCCCACCTCAAAATCTCAAAGAATAGTTCTTGAAAGATAATTTAGAAAAATAAAATAATAAAAAACCCTTGCTAATTCAGAATCCCCAACAAACTATAGCAAGAGAAGAAGGATTTATAACATGTCCACTTAAAAACAGGAGCCTCGTGCAAGGCAGCAGTCTTTCATGGTAAGGTTGATGCTAATACATCACCCTCAAGAATTGAGAGCCATGACAGCCTGAAGAAGCAAGAAAATTCAGTATATCCTAAAGAAACATGGAAGACAGTTCTTGGAGAATATTCCCCTTGGCAATTTATAACATTACCAACCTATCACTGTGGAGATACATTGCCCTAATGCAGATAAGCTTTATATCATTACAGCAGCCGAGAGAATTTTATAAATTGCTAATGTGAAAATCCTCACCATCTTTAGAAGAAAATGTGATTGATTAATCATCATGGCTGCTGTTTATATTTATTTATTTTGTAGATTAAAAAAAAAAAGTTATTTAATTGTTTTATAATTTTAGGATTGTAAACTACCCAGACACTTGATTTGAGTTATATAAGCTATAAAAATTGAATGAGTGAATGAATGAATAAAGTAGACTGGGTACATTCCAATCCAACTTTGATATTTGTCCCCAAACTGGTCAATCCAGCTGCAATGTTCCATCAACTTTTCTTTGGCTATTTTGACATAAAAGGACATTTCTGTAAAAATACACAATTAGTCCATATAAACCCAGTGCCCAAACCACTAAACACTACAGTAAAAACCACAGAAAAAAGCAGAGAGTAATATTGAACTGTAAAATTAATTATATTTAATTATAATTATAATAAATATAATTATTTTTCTAATCATTACTTCTGTAAACAAATATTTCTACTAATCCAAAATTTATAAGAAAGAATATATTAGCAATTCAAGTTTTTTAAAAAAAAAGATTTCTGTTTATTAAACCTCCTGGTAAGGAAAATGAATCTCCACTCACAAGCTTTCTTGATAGAACTGCTGTCTCTGTTATAGCTAGGTTATTAGTACACTGTGACTTAAAAATAAAACTATAGAAAAATAAATGTGGGTAGGGGAAGAGAGAGCTCATCAGATCAAGTCTACTTCACATATACTTGAAATTCATGTTTGTATATAGATGCATGGAGCAAAGCAATAACTTTCCAACAGATCTATAATGTATTTTTAATATCATCCCAAAATTATTATTCCAAAGACTACAAATAAAATTAACAAATCTGCCAGTGGTTTTTCCTCAGTTTTAATGTTCCAGACGATAGCAAGTCATTCTGAAACAAAAACCTGAGCAGATGTCTACTAATTAGCTGCAACACACATTTTAGAAACCACCAGTATATGTTAGTGATTTTAATGGCAGCATTATTGATTCTGAAATAGTATAACAATCCACTTTTAGTGTCTTGCTGTGCTAAATACAGTACTCACTTATTAATTAGATTTCAAATCATTATCTAAAAGTGTTGCATTACTGGACAGCCCTCAAATCCACATAAATGATTCATCCAGATGGGAAGGTTATTTATTTTCCAACCACAGAATATATTCGTTAATTATAGAAACGCCAATTATTAGATACGGTAGAATAAAGTCTCAAATCTAGAAGATCAGTCTGAGTGTACAACTTGCAAAAATATTGCCTCTAAATATGTACAGTTGTTTGATATAGTTATTACGGTTCAGGCCCAAAGGAATTCAAGTTTACTAGGAAATTTTGGCCCAGTCTTTTCTCTCAGCTTAACCTATTCATGGGTTATTGTTATGGGCAAAAATATGTGTTGCCTGGAGTGTGTGGAAGGAGAGGCAGAATATAAATCTCACACATAAATAACTGGATATTTTAGTAGCCATCAATTACTGGCTTGTATAGAAAAATAAACATTTTCAAAACTGAAAACTGCCGTTTAGCAATAAACAAGGCTCATTCAGGAAGTTTTATTTTAGATATACAATTTTCCAAAAATCATCATGGCTAAATACATTTTTAAAAATTAATTACTGTAATATATAGAATGCAGAAGAATAAAGTACAAAAATAATGTACATCTAAAGTAGGAGAACTATAATTCTCTAGTGGTTCTCAGATTCTGCTTGTTCTAATTTTTACAGCTAATAATTGTATATTTATAATAATATTAATTGTAATGAAAATGATAATTATATTTTAATTGGCTTCCAGAGGAGGAGGGGTTATGGAAATTATACTATGCTACAACAGTAGAAAGTAAATCTGATTTTTCATTTGTGGGAAGGCCCAGTATACATATTGCATATTGCTTTGGTAAATAACCCTGACATTACATTCACTGCTACTGAACTTTGGCATTTTGCAATCAGTTTCAGAACACAATTTAAGAGTGGCCAAGAAGCCGTAAAAAGGGGGTGAAGGTAAGATGTGCTAAGCCTAATGGCCACCCATGGTTTAATTAACTCATAGGTAGTAGGATGAAGAAAAGGGACAAACACAAAAAGGTTGTTATTACTTGGAATAGGTTGCCATTACTCCCAACTCTCATTAGCCTCAAATTATTTGTTCCAGTGGTCTGAATTGAGACTCAGCAATTCAGTGGACTGAACTGAGAGTCAGCAACAACACAAAGGCATCAGGCTCTCATTCTTTTCTTAAATTCTAATGATGAAAACTTTGAATATTCATGGTGTGCCAGAAGATTCAGGTATTTATTTTGCCCACCTGCAAAATTAGGGTTTGGCACAGAATTATTTTGCGCATGACTCACAAACTTGACCCTAAGCAAACAGGAAGATGTAGCCAAAGTGGAGAATGCATTCTTTTTGGACAAGAAAATCAGAATTTACCTCAGCTGTTTGGAAAAGAAAGTAGTCAATTTTCTCAGAGCATGATGGTGTGAACAACTGGGCTTCTGATTGTAAATTTTGGCTGTTGCTGGTTTGAAAAAACAACAACCATTTTTAATAAACGCATCTTACCACAAAGTGACTAACGAAATGCTATTTTGATCAGTTCACATTAGGAGAAGGAGATATGAATGGTAATACAAGAGAGCTTAAGTTTGTTTAACAGTACAATCTCTCCCTTTAGAAAAACTTGGAACACCAAAGATATCCGTGAGTGCATCTATCCATATACCCAATCTGCCAACATTTCAGTCATCCTTTATCTCCAAAATGTATAGAACAAAGAAAACAAAGGCCAGGAGAATTTCTAGGCTCCCATTTTAGAAAGTATAAAGCAACACATCATCATGTGTAAAAACAAAGCGCCATGCAGAACTGAAGAATGAGCGTGTCTATTAAAGAGCTACCCATTAAAAAAAAAACAAGGAAAAGAGACAGAGATCTGAACTGACTGGAAAGTTTCCAATCACACAGAAATGATAAAGCTGCCTCCCTCCAGTGGTTTAGCTTGAGAATGTCTTCTGAGAGATAGACATATCTGAGGTAGAAGATTGAAAAAATTAAATAAAGATTATATTTCCATGGATCCGGTTATTATTATTTTCTTCAACAATAAAGGATTACAACAATAATAGCTATTTTTTCCAACTAGCCTTCAGTAACTCCCCATATTGCTAATAATATTTCACCATACATCGAAGGAAGTCCATGCTGTTCCTTTTTCACCGGAGACCATTTTCACTAGATAAAGAACACAGCAATAATGATACTAGCTCCTTCTCCAACCTCTGGTTTTATATTTTAAAAGACAAGATGAAGCTAAAGTTTTGCTCAAACCTCAGAAGATGTGCCACAATAGCAATATCAACAGCACTTAGACTTATATACCACTTTATAGTGCTTTACAGCCCTCTCTAAGTCAGCATATTGCCCCCAACAATTTAGGTCCTCATTTTACCCACATTAGAAGGATGGAATTTGGAATTGATTGATTGAACTTTTTTTTTGTCCAACAAACTTTTGTTTCCATGCACATGACGGCAAGAAAAGCTCTGATGGTGCTTTGGCCCTGGGCTGCTGCCTTATGTGCAGGCCCCACAGGCCAGGCTGAGGCACCACGGGCCAGAGGGATTGAAATGGACACTATTCAGCCAGTTCACCAAACTCCGCAAAACATTAGCTACCAGTTCTACCAAACCAATGCAAATCGGCTGAAGCCCACCACTGGGTTAATACTACATATCGAAAGTCATTATAATCTCAGAGAGGTTGTATGCACCAGTCTCAATGACATAACTATAACCCTTTTCTTATTTTTTTGAAAGCAATTATTTTTCAAGATCAAAAAACCCATTCCATGAAGACATTGACTTTGTAATTTACTCACCTACCCAAATGAGGAAATGCCATATTCTCTCAAGATCCTGTGTTCATAAAATATCTATATCTGCCCCACTGCTCTTGAAGCAAAATCACAGCAATAAAGTGTTTAGGACTGTAGCTGGATAGGGCAGGAAAATTCTCCAAATAACAGCAGTTCCCTAATTGCTTTCAGGAAGCCAGTTCTCTTTTTATATATTATCCCTTTTATTAGTCATAATATAAAATACAAACATACAAAAGCAAATAGGAAGAAAAGGGAAGGGAAACATGTAGAAAAGAGAGAGAAAAGAAAGAGAAGACATTGACTTCCGACTCCCTTTGGTGCAGCATAATAAGATAGTAACGTCAAATCTCAACTTTTTACTTTTACATGACAGAATAAACTAGCCATTTTCATCTAATCAATCTATCTAATCAGTAAAACCCAAAATCAAAGTTTCATTGTTTTTCCATGTCAAGCACAAAGTCCAGAAGCAGTTCCCAGGTAGAAACAAAAGTAATTGTGTGTTTTTCTTTAATCAGAGTAGTCAATGTAGCCATCTCTGCTAACTCCATTAAATTTTGCAGCCATTCGTCCATTGTGGGAATTGAAGCGTCCTTCTGTTTTTGTGCATAAAGTAAGTCTCGGGAAGCCAATTCTCAGTGACAATAAATGTGTACATAAAGGCCATTATGTAGATCAATTCTTGGGACAAGTAGGAAGAGGAAGTCAAAAGGCAGACTAAAAGTGAAAAAAATAGCATGGAGAATAGAAACTAGCGTAAGAGGGAGCTTTGAGGCTATCCTGGGTGTGTCCAGTCTGCCTTGGCCATGGTGGTAACTTTCTCTTCTTCATCATCCCATGTCTGGTATTGAAGCAGTTCCACATTCTGCCTCAACATTAATCATCAATATGAGGAAACAAGGCAGCGCTCTCCATTCTAAGAACCTCTTACAATTAACACTACTGTGTGCAGAGGGAGGGGAATAATTCCAGAACAAGCAGTCCTATTTAACAACATGGAAATAAAGATAGCTTGACCTAGTTTGCCATTCCTTGTGCTAAGAATTATTGGTGACATCAATGTCAACTTTTGACCCAGAGTGATTGTATTTGGAAATAAATGCGACTACAATGGTCCGTGAGCTGAGTCATAGAGGCACCAAAATGTTTCTTTCCTCACAGTTTGATGGTGTGTTGCTAATATTCAGAAGGACTCTAGAAAGAAAAAATGTGTCTAAAAGTGCAGGAAAGGAAGTTTCTTCTTTGAAAATATGAGGTGGTTGTATGAACCACAGCACTGGTGCCAGTGTAGCTTTGATCGGCAAGCTAAAGAGCTTCACACGGAATCTGCAATCAGCGCAAGCAAATAATGCTCCATCAAGTGCGAAGCAGAATCTTAGTAATTGGAGGACAAGAGCTTTAAATCACCATGTGGCTTAGCAGATTAAAGCAAATAAAACAGAGGAGGCCGTGAGTTAAATTATGTGGAAATAAAGGAAAATTTTCAACAGTTTTACCTCAAGAGTCCAATTTAAGTTTGTTTGTGGCTCCCAAATTTTCAGAGATATGGAAGTTTGCAACTTGCACACAAACTCCCCTACATGCCACTTTCAAATAAGGATCAACATTTGTTATCAGCTGTCATAGCCATTTAAATAATTGGGAACATATAAGAGTGGGAAAACTGCATATATGTGTATCATTTGTCAGTACACTCTATCACATTACTGTAGAATGTACAAAAGGTAGTTTGGTGTAATGGCTAAGGCACCAGGCTAGAAACCAGAAGACCTTGAGTTCTAATCCTGTCTTAGGCAAACAAAAATAAAAAACAGTTGGGTGACCTAGGACCAGTCACTCTGTCTCAGCCCTAGAAAAGAAGCAGTGGCAAACCACTTCTGAAAAACCTTGCCAAGAAAAACACAGGGATTAGTCCAAACAGTCACTAGATATCAAACATTCTTTCTCTAAACATACACGTAATAATGTGCATACACGCACACACACATACACACACATTCGCACTGCAAAAGTCAGGTATCTTAAACTGGAAAGGCAGACAAAATAATTCAAAGAATACAAATTTGGCTTTTATGAATTTATTCAAAGCTCTGACAGTTTTTCTCAAGGGCTAAGATCTGATTCAAGTCAGCAATATTCAAGACCCCGTTAAGATTAGGAGGACAGTTAAATGTTTTGATACAATTCAACTATCTTGGTAGCATTATGGATACAGTTGGGAAGGGAAGCAGATGTGAAGTCTGAATAGGCAAAGCAATTGTTGTCTTCCAACACTCAATCTTCCATAAACACAACAATCAAGATCACATTATTTAATGCCATTGATATACTGACTGCCATCTCCGCTAGTGAGACCTGGATCATGCCACAAATGAGGAAATTTGACAGAGAAACAATTCCTGAAGACTCCCTGAGATAGTGAAAGAATGAAGAACGTGCTAGAACTATGCTCCACATGAGTGAGCAATGTCCAGCAAAGACCGCAATCAATTAGATATCACCAGATGGTCAGAGAAAAAGAGAAAGGTCAGAGAAAAAGAGAAAGGCCAAAGAAAATCTGGCACCAAACATTTCAGGAAGATCTGAAAAACATCAATCTTAAAAGGATGGATGCAGAGACTGTAGCTATGGATCAAGAACTGTGGAGTATGCTTGTAGCCCAATGTGCTTAGCCTAGGACATGAGAAGTTATGATTTGAAAGATAAGTCACAAATGATAAGTACTCACTATATTTTGTCTGAAAATTGACAGTGGCACATTTATTACTTGGGAATTGAAACATTAAGTGATTAGTTGGATTATCCATTACATATCTAATACCATACTCTGTTTTCTGTATTTACTCTAATCATCTTAGTTTTTTCATATTAACTCATCATTAAAAATATAATACTTTTAGTGGGATTGCTCCATATATTCAAATGTTAGCAAATGAAGAGCCATAATACGATGGATATGTGTTATTAAGTCAGAAGATGTTTTGGTACTGATATATCTGGAGTGATGTTCTTTAAGCACACAACACGGAGTAGTTGTATTATTTATTTATATCCTGCCTTTATTATTTATTATAAACTCAAAGTGGTGAATATATCTAATACTCTTTCCTCTTATTTTCCCCACAATAATAACCATGCAAGGTGAGTTGGGCTGAGAAAG
>JANHFJ010001667.1:113313-125807 GCA_032468195.1 Cerberus rynchops
GAAATTGGGTGGTATATATGATGATATATATGATAAATAAATAAAGAAAGAAATGCCTTTTTTACATCAAAGAGCAGGGCAGTATACAGTTAAGAGATGTATCTATGTGCTTGCCTTTATGCTGAATAGGATGGACAGAACAAGAAGAACAAGATTTTTATCCTGCTATTTATTTATATATATTTATATTATCTCTATGTATTTATTATTATCTCCCTCCCTCCTCAAGGCAGCAAACATACCTAATATTCCTGCCTCCCATTTTTCCCCAACAAGCCTTCAAGGAGTGAGAGAGTGAGTGATGACCCAAAGTCATCCAGTTAATTTTTATGCCTAAGGGAGGGGCATTAAAACTCACAATTTCCTGGTTTCTAAGCCAGATTTTAACCATTATAATAAAGTCGCTTTATTATAATGATCAGTTAATTCCCTATATAGGTGGTCCTCAGTTAATGACCATTTGTTCTGTGACTGTTCAAACTTGCAACATTACTGAACAAGTGATACTTACGGTTTTTGAAGTTTTGATAGGTACAGTACCCATGCAGTCACATGATTGTGATTTGCAGCTTTCCATTCTGGCTTCCCACAAGCAGAGTTGGTGGGAAAGCCGGTAGGAAAGCAGAACTTGTAGTCACATGAAGTCCTCGTTTGATGACCCAAAGTGATTAACAATGGTAAGCTAGGACTGCTTTGCTAAACAATGTGTTCATAACACTTTACAACTGCATTGCTTAGCAATAGAGTTTCTAATCCCAGTTATTTTTGTTAAGTAAGGACTACTGGTAAATGTTCTCTGTTTCTTGTCATAGATAAACAGATCCAATTTTTATGTATATATAGTGATATGTAACATATGTAGACAAAATTCCATAGGTGGGGAAAGAGTTATGAGGGTTATGGTTGGGTCTCCATGTACTTGAAGAAAAAAATGCATGTTGCCACAGATTCATAGTGCATCGGTATAGTTAGGAGAGCACTGACTATTTGAGCCTCCCCTATTTACATTTCCTGGTAAAATACATGGCAAAATCCCGTGGGGGAGGGGGAACTCACTTAGGCTTAGGGTTAGGTCAGCATGGAGTTGGAGAGGAAATTGGACATTAGTATGTATGATTTAGAATGATTGCTCATGGGCTTTTAATTATCAAGCCTGGTTAGACTCTCAATATGGATTACAAATAATACTTTAAGGTAAAAACCGCTTTTATTTTTCTTCTGTTCAATTATGCCCTTTTCTTGGCAAGGTTTTTCAGAAGTGGTTTAAAATTGCCTCCTTTCTAGAACTGAGAGAAAGTGACTGGCCTACGGTCACCCAGCTAGCTTCATGTCCCAGGTGGGACTAGAGTACATGGTCTCCTGATTTCTAGCCTGATGCTTTATTCTACACCAAACTTGCCATCAAATATGTCTTAACTTTATATTAAAGACTTATACTAAAAGGTGTTCTACAAAATCTAGTTTTTGTGCTATATATCCTAATTATTCATTTATGCATTATTTATATATTCCTGTTAGACTAAGAACTGGAAAAAAAAATCCAGAAGGCAGTGGTAAACATCTTCCTAACTGTTGGTTACAGGGACTATGAGTCAAACTCAACTCTAAGAATTAAAGTGGAAAAGGAGTAACTTAAAGTGTCTTGCACGCAAGATAAAAAGCAAAAAAAAAGTAACAAGTCAAAGGAGCAGCTATAAAAGATGTCTCTTTTTTAGAATCTGAAAATGATTAGGAAGTTTTACAGACTTGGTTCATTAACCATTTTCTCATTCTTAGTGTTTTCAGGTCTTAACAATTGGAAAACAATACCTCCTTAATTGCTCTATATTATAGATATCCTTGAGCTTCCATTTCTGGATGTATTGCTCAGTATGAAAGTACTAAATTACTACCTATTCTTAATTCTTACAATGTTCCCATAACAAAATAATATATCTGGACAAAATACTGTGCATTAATAATTGTAATTTCCTTCCAGTCTTGTACTATATTGTGTATGTAAGACACAGTAGACCCTGATACAAACAAATAGTCCCAGAACATGGGGAAAATAAAAGTCCTCATACATACTCATTTTTCTTAATTGCCTGTGCAGTGTTTTCTAGTAGTTTAGTATTGATCAAGCTTAAGACTCAGTGAAATATTAGTGTCACATATTTCTATGCTTCTTTCCTGTAAGAAAAAAGTATACAAAGGAAAAATAGTCAAGTTAACACATAAGTTAGAGGTTTGATTGTTAATGTGTATCTTCAAAGTGACTTCAGATTGCCTGTCTGTTATTCCCCAATACAAGTAACAATCAGTTAGCTTCCATTGAATGAAAGCTTGTCTTTATCTTGCAGTGTTACTGATAGGTGTCACTGTCAGGACTTTGATGCATAGGATTTTTAATAGAATGAGAGAAGAAAGGTAAGCAGGGATGCAAATGAGGCCTCTTTAACAGTGAAGTGAATCTAACAATATTGCCTCTACTGAGTACTTTAATATTGTCAAACTTTTATCATTTGAAACATTCTAGATCTATATGTAATACAAAAAGGCACATCCTTCCTTCTACTATTTTTAAGAAGTATCTGCCAAAAACAAAATAAAACAGTAAATGTGATCTGAAGACACTTCGGCTTAACAAAAGACACCCATTTCACAGATGATTTAACTTTGATTAACCTACTCTGCAACAACAGACCACTCAGACAACTGGAACTTCATTCTCTTAGAGTCATTGCAAGGCGCTGTCTAATTTACAGCCTGCTTTTCTTTTCATCTCAACAAAATACAGCACAATTTTGATGTTAACACTAAGTAAAAATTCACTGGTTCATTTACCATTCATTGAGAAGAGATTTGGCATTTTAAAAGTAACTGCTACTTTTACAGATTTTTAATGCTTGCCTTGTAACCTTAGATCTTCTGTCAAGGAAAAAACATAGTAACCACTTAGTATATTGTAATAAATATTCATCAGTAAAATGATTTGACATGTAGTTTCATTCCTCATTGTTATGTTCTTGCGTGGCAGTATAGCTTTTAATGTGAAATAAATAAAGCATTTCTGCACCATTGGGGTAAATCTTGAATGCTGAATAATAAAAGAGATTACAGCAATGAAATAAAAGAGCTGGACATTTTCTCAAAATATTTTCCGGGCCTAATCCAGAATGGTACAGCTGGTGTATATATATTAGATTGTAAGCAATACTATTTAACTTTCACTACTGTTGTGAAAATTGCTATTTTAAATAGTACAGTCGGTGGGACATACATATTGGCAAGAAAAAATAAACCTGTATGACAATTTAATTATAAAGTTTGGATAATTTTGCATCTTTATTCTGTGGTCTGTTTTTAATAGAACCATCGGTGTATATGTAGTTTTATTGAGAAGCAAACAAAAACAATACTTATAGATGCACTTGAAGAACTTAAAAAAAAATGGAAGTGAGATCGATATGGGAAAGATTTTATGTTCATTGATATATGAATAGGCTTTCTTTCGGCAAGAAATTAAAGTAGAATTCAAAGACTTCACAAAACAGGATATTTGAAAGAATGAGAACATTGATATGAACATTAATATTTACATTACGAATGAATATTACACTATGAGCAATAATTCATACATTAATATATATACCCAAAAGAAAGGGTATGTTTATTTAAGAGAGTAGGTGTCATTTGGATACTAAGGTGACAAAGCTGAAGAAGTACATTTTATAGACCAGTATATATTGAGGGGAAATTAAGTAGTTCTATATTTTCACAGTGTTGTACAGGATTAAGCAGCTTAATTTGACAATGGGTTGAATATAAGGAACAAAGAAGGCAGAAGCAGCAGGAATTTCAGATGTGCTTGCCATTATGCCAGCACAACTGCATCATTTAGGCTAGTGAGTAATAGACAGAAACCTCATCTCAAACCATCTGATGTTTGAAAAGCATCAGGCACTGCTTGAAGTACTTCAAAGGCTCTGTGTACTATTGGGTAAAAAGCAGGAATAGGACTTTTGACAGCTAGAGAATTTTCTGGTCACATAGTTAGCCCAAATTTGTTGACCTGCAGAGGGATAATTTAAAACAAGATATGGCTTCTTGCCAAAATAGTAGATTGTTCTAAAATAAATACCATGTGTGTGTATATATTGAAGTGAATTTATAATTCTGCTGATTTGTTTGCGTATCAACTTAAAATTAAACTACTAAGGAATAACTATTCATGGATATCCACTTAGTGCTCTTAATTCCTTTGCTAGTTTGCTATTAAGTGATAAAATGTAAGATTAACAGGATTAAAGTTTGTTATTTATTTAGTGGTGTTTGCATATATCTTAAAAATAAGTATTAAACTGAGAAATGCAAGTGCATTTGTGTTATTGCAGTAATACCATTTCTAGGGCTGAGATTCAATAACAGTTATTCCTAAGCATTGACAGCAAATAAAGAATAAGGACGAGGAGGAATTTGTTTATACATCTGTCATCTACACTAAAAATGTGAAAAGGGAGGGGCAATTGATTATCAGATTTTATCTCTGTAATATATGTAAATAGCCAGATCGCTTGGGCAGCAGTAGAGAGCTGCCCATCTGCTTTTGACAAGGATTTGACTTCTATCACAGAAAATGGTACTTAGAATTAGAATGGAATAGCAGAGCCAGGAAGCTGAGATTTAACTTCTAAATGTATGGAATTTGAGCTTTGAACAACTTATAAAGGTTAAGGGGCATTCCTGTTCTGAAGTCACAGTGGCATTGTTTGCTGTAGCGTGTCTACATACAAAAAGAGAAGTCCACACTTAATTCAACCAAATTATTTAATCTAGTCATTGCTTTGTAATTTGCTATTCTCAATCTCTCATTATTAAGTGAAAATTATGCATTTATCAATTTTCTCTTCCCCGATGCTTGGCTGGAAATCTAGTCTCTTGTTTGGGGCACATGGCATAGAATTGCTCTGTTATCCAGTTTTCTGATTAATAGTCCATTGTATGTACAAATTCATCTAAAAAGGAGCAGTGTCTTTCCGTTTCTCTGTGTGATTATTTTGTCCAAAAAAGCTTTCATTTTTTTTAAGTAGCACAAAAGCTGTAATTGGCAGGCTTTGTAAGGAAATGTCAATGTGCAAGAGAGTGGAGATCACTAAGAATTCTTTTACGCGTTCTTTCCCCTTTGCACCACCGCCTCCTCAGCAGGGTCACTGAGATCACTAGCTTTTCTTGAAATGGCCATTTTCACTGGCAGGTGCATTATACCCTGTATTTTCAGATTGTTTTTCCATTCTGAATGTTTGGCAGGTTGATTGCTCTGGCTGCATTGACGGAGAAAGGGCTGACAAATGTGGTTGGGCTGGTTGAAAAGACAGTGATTACTGTTTTCCTTTGTGGCTGATTGAGGCCCTTGAAAGGAAAGATTTTAACCTTCACCATTTGGTTCAGAAGTATGAGCATATATTGAAATTGTTCATGCCATTTATCCTAGTTCTGTAAACTTGTCAGAACGTAAAAATCGCTCGATTTCATATAATGTGGGATTGGCATACGTCATTATCATTTTGATTAAGTTGGAGTTTGTATTATTGTATGCATCATATAGTGTCATTTAAGACATTTGTTCCTTCAGGTATAGATTTATATTTTTATTGACTAAACTAGAGTTAGAAAGATTTTTTTTTCCAGATTTTGCTTCAGCCTATCACTATGTGTGTGGCTTGGCAGCTGGTAGAGCCTACAAGCTGTATTTTTGTTTGCAGGGTAAAGGCTTGTCTCTGGACCTCCTGGAGAGTTGGTAATTGCACAGACTTGCCATTGGAGAAAAAACATAATTGGAAGCAGTCAAGCAGAAAAATGCTGTGCCATCCCATTGCCACCTCAGAGCGGGGATAGACAATCCCAGCAATACCATCTGGTTGCTGCTGTCTAGTCAGCTGGCCTGGCTGCTGGGACCCTAGCTTGGCAGCTGGTTTACACCTCTTGACCACTCTTCCCTTCCCCCCACCCCATGACTTTGAACATGGGTCAGGGGAATGGTTGTAACAAATAAACCCCTGTTGAATCTTGCCTCATTACTTGCAAGAAGGCAGGATGCAAGCTTCTGCTTCCATTCTCTTCTAGACAGATGACATAGCTGGTTAACGAATGAAATAAGTATTTTAAGAAAGATACTCTGAGAAGCAGAACAAAAAGAGGCAGGAAACATATTCTACAACACTATTGCTCTTTTTTAATTTTCTAGGGGCTTGTACTATATAGAAAATGTAACACTGCAAAAAAATGCTACCTATATTCTCAGTATTTCCAAGAGTCAACACTTATTATTTGTTGCAATTAAAGAAACAGCATTCTACTTTTAAAATGCTCACTGGCAAACATCATAATGATAATGTGACTTGCAGTTAGAATGGTAGGAAGGAAAAGGTAATCTTTCTTGCTATTGTCTTAGCAAAATTTGACTTTCCAGCTAGCATCATCGAAACTAAAATAAGTTCTTTCCTTTATGAAAAACTGTTTGTTATTGAATCCATATCTGAAAAAAGCAATGGTTCTGAGACCTGTGTTAAAATGCTCGATTTTCATTATTCTATGGCAGTTATATTTCAACATGCAGCGTAAAATCACATGGATGAATGTTTCGTCTACAGTGACAAAACTGGATAGAAGTTAAGAATTTAAAGTGAAAATATCTGAAAAGCTACCCTGTACTGTATGTTTAATTCTGATGCTGTGTTAGAAAAATCACTAGATAGAGTTTACTGACAGTGACAGTATATTTGACTGATATATTTTTTTTGCTATTTAATAAATGTAATCCCAGATTACAGTTGGCCAAACAATTATTGACAACTTTCCTCTTTACAGATGACGAAGATGAAGATGATGTAGTTATACAAAAACCACCAGTTGAACCTGAGGAAGAAAGTATTTTGAAAAAGGAGGAAGAGGAGGAAGGTATAAATATTTTATTTCTTTACATCCATTCATATGCCATTTATTCTAACAACTCTGGGTGACTTACAGTATATAAAACTAGAACTAACCATAAATACTAAAACTATAAAAACAATTAACTATTATAAGTAAATAATATTACCAGCAGGAAGTTCTCCCTACTTCGGTATTCTCTTAAAAAGTGCTATATTCTTCATTTTTAATAATATAAAGGAGGAAACTTATCTGACTCAAATTTCTGTTTTCATTTTGTTCTTTATGTTTCTCTTTACTGTTTAAAATTTGTATTTATTCAAGTTTAAAGACCAAAACACATTCAATAAAATTGTAGCTTTTATATTTGTATATTTACCACTGTTGAAAATCTTAAGTCTACACATACTAATATTCTAATCATTAAAATATATTCATTTTAGTCTATTGGTTATAAGTCACATTCCAAATCTGTCTCTCTTCACAGTTGCCCCTCATGAATTAACAGAAGAAGAAAAGCAACAGATTTTACATTCTGAAGAGTTTTTGAGCTTCTTTGATCATTCTACAAGAATTGTAGAAAGAGCTCTTTCTGAGCAAATTAATATTTTCTTTGACTACAGTGGCCGGGACTTAGAAGATAAAGAAGGGTAATATGGGAAATTCTAAAATGTTTTACTCCATTGTTTTAATTTTGCTGGAAATGATTCTATGTCTACCCTCTTCTAATGTTTTATTTTTTTTCCAGAGAAATTCAAGCAGGAGCTAAACTGTCCTTAAACAGACAGTTTTTTGATGAACGTTGGTCAAAGCATCGTGTTGTTAGTTGCTTGGATTGGTCATCTCAGGTAACTTTACTTAATCTAATAAACCTTCCTTAGTAGATATTATTTTCCTTACTGTCTTGTCAAAATAGATTTCCAAGAAATAAAGTTGTTTTTAGTAACTTAATTTGGATTTATTTTAATGTATCTTATTTAAAGCTAGTAACAGAGAATTATTTATTTTTTTTATCCAGTACCCAGAGTTGTTAGTAGCATCTTACAACAATAATGAAGATGCTCCTCATGAGCCTGATGGAGTGGCCCTTGTCTGGAATATGAAATATAAGAAAACAACTCCAGAATATGTCTTCCACTGCCAGGTAATGCAAGTTCTTATCTTGCAGGGTTAAAGAATTTGTATTAGTGAAAGTGGACAAGACTTGCTTTTTAATTATCAGCATAATGATTTAATTGAGAAATGAACTTCAAATGTAACCTATTCTAAACACATGTTGATGTCTGAAGGATCTGGGCATCTTCTTTTTAGTATAATGTGCCTTATTTAAACTTATACAGCCTCATACTATGTAAAAGACAACATGACATTCCGTGCATTAAGTACAGACTCAACATTTATCATTAAAAATATATAGCCACATCTCAACCTAATTTGTATATTGAAAACAAATATACATAGCCTAAAAATTTAAGGGCAATAATTTAAAAGGCTCGTATTACAACTTAAAACAATCTAATGTAGAAATGTACAAATTGGCTTCAATATAGGTTATTGTAAAATATTTATTTCAAGTCAATTTATATGGTTGACCATCTCCCAAATGCAAGTCTGAGCCGCTAATGAAACAACTAGTGAAATAATAAATGTAAGACATAGACAAGATAATATGACAGCTGAGAAAACCAGAACAAACTCATCTGGGTTCAACTATCTCCCTGACCCCCGTGCTTAAGAAAGTAGCCTTAAGCATAATAATGAAGTTTCATTTCCCTGTGTTATATATTTAATACAGTATAACATTTCATAGGTTAAAAGATGATCCATTAATGTGCCTTTTTCTGATTTAGTCATTCCTGAAGTTACTTAGGAAATATTTCTAGTAAACAGTCATATTCAGAAATAATATTTACATTCTTTTTTTCACTTTACAGTCAGCTGTTATGTCTGCTACATTTGCAAAATTTCATCCAAATTTGGTGGTTGGTGGCACATACTCTGGACAAATTGTGCTCTGGGATAACCGTAGCAATAAGCGAACACCAGTTCAGAGAACTCCCCTTTCAGCTGCTGCTCACACGGTATGGAACAGAAGATCCATATATCTTCATCACCCAATCTCCTTTCAGTGTTGTGCAAAGTGCACAGAAAGAGTGTGAAGTAGTGACAAAAGAAACTAAGGCAAGACATAAGAACAAAAATATTGACTTATTCAGTAATATAGGATAGCATTGGCTTAGAGCATGATGGGATAAAATTCAGAATGTATGAAGAAAAAAGTATAACATTCAAGAAATGGGTGTCTTATAAAAGATACTATAATCCTATTTGAATTGATTTTTTTGCTGAAAGGATAAATTCACCATTTCACATTACTTGGTTCTGAGGTATTTCCTGTCATCTATATTTGTCTCTCTCCAGGTTGCAAGGTCTCTGAATTTTTCATTATGAACAGGAGATCATATCTTATTTGTTCCTTAGCTCTCACTTTCCCTTGAGATACACATTTTCCCTGCTGGGAAAACATGTAGGCCTGAAATGAAAGTATTAGCTATTCACATTTTCAAAATCTAGACTGTCTGGTCATTCCTTTGCTCTGTGCTTAGGAATGTTGATAGGTATACCATGCTTTTACATTATTGTAGCTGTTCGTTCTGTTTCCTTTTATTTTTCTTTTGTACCATTTTATTAATGTTCAGTCTTTCTTTTGTCATAACATTGCCTCCCAATGTTGGCATAGTTAGTGTATTTGCTTACTGACCACTTTTTCATTCAGAAAATTGGATTTTTTTTCCCTCCCTCCTCCCCAGAGAAGAGAGTTTGGAGTGGAAAGGATTATAAGAGAGTAACCTATTTGCCCTTCTAAATATCAAAAGCAATGCAATTTTGCTGGCACTGGGAAAGAATCAGGCAAAGATAACTTGATTGCCTAAAGAAATCAATTGTTGCCCTCCCCCCACCCCATAGAGCAGAGAGATTGGAGAAGAAGAAATTTCAAGAGAGTACTGTAAGCTGTTTGCATAGTGCCCCCTACCATGCAGTCACATTGCTTCAAATATGTACAAAACAGTAAACAGGCATGCAAGCATTCTAAAGGGCAGGGGAAGAGGCAAACAAAAGTCAAAGATGTGGAATTGAATAGTCTTGTTTTTTTCCCTTGGAAGAACAGTCACAGTCACATAATTTCTCGTTATGTATCAGAGTTGCTGGACCCAATGAAGGTCAGTAAGTGGGGACTACCTGTACTTCAAGAACAAACCTTTAATCCTTCCTATACCAGCACTGTTTTTTCTACTTTCAATGAAGTGCCTAATCTTGCAGGATTGCTAAACAACCAAATCTGGATCTTAGATTCTGGGGAAGATCCGATGATTAGCTGTAGAAAACAATGGGTTGTTAAGTCCCTGGATATCTTTCTTGCCCTTCTTGTCTGATCATTAAAATTTTAGATTTGCATTTATTTGAAGATGTCTTAAATTTCCATGGAAACTTTGTTAAACTATGCTATATTATTTTATTTTAGCATCCTGTATATTGTGTAAATGTTGTGGGGACACAGAATGCCCATAACCTTATCAGCATTTCTACTGATGGGAAGATTTGCTCATGGAGCCTGGATATGCTATCACAACCACAGGTATATTTCTTGTTAAATATACCAAACATTTATTGTTATATCTGTTTTAAGAAAGTTCTGCAGATAAAATACATGCTACTGCAGTATGAAATGTCTGATATTCCAGTCCCATATATATAAAGTTTCTTTTTTGAATTCTGAGAGCTGGCATACAGTTTAAGGTAGTATAGAATTTGTACTGAGGATATTTTAGTTCACATGCTTATTTAAATATAGAAGGTCATTAAGTGATACACTTTTGGTCTAAATTATGTCTCAAAGCATCTGAGAAATATGTAGTATGTTTGCTTATTGTAGACATTAATAAACTATACATTCCATAGGTTGAGGGGGGAAATCCTACATTGCCCTCATGTACTCTGTGTCATTTTGTTGTGTTAAATACTTTCAACAAAATAAAGCAAGTATATAGAATAAAAATGTTTTGTAGAAAGCTGGTATCAGAAATACTCCATGATCTTAGCAGAAGAGTTGTTTGGGAAAACAGAAAACAGAAATATGATATTTTCTCCAGGATAGCATGGAGCTAGTTCATAAGCAATCCAAAGCTGTTGCTGTCACTTCTATGTCCTTCCCTGTTGGAGATGTCAACAACTTTGTCGTTGGAAGTGAAGAGGGCTCTGTCTACACAGCATGTCGCCATGGCAGGTGATTAGACCCTGGGATTTTATTTTTTCAGACACAAGGTGTTGCATCTTGGGTCATACTTTAAGAAACATAATTTTGGGATTGCTGCTCTTTAATTGTCACATGATGATTATATACCATTGCACTTCTCTAAAAGAAATTGTGTAAGGATTTTAAAAGAGTATCTGTTTAATAATTAAAACTTTCAATTAACTTCAGCATCTCATTTTTTTTCTAGATAAGAATAGCTTTTGAGCTTTGATGCGGAATACGCTGATTAATCAAATTTGGAGGGAAATTATGGCAGAATATCTCAAATTCTTGCTTTTGTTGATAATTATATAGTACTATCACACACCAGTCATAAATTGGGCAGCTTGTCTCCTGCTGTTCAATCTGTTTTGAAATTGTATAGCTGTAGCTTATCTATTGCTTTCTTAAATGAAATTGAGATTCCAGTCTCTTCTCAAACATACATCAACTCATGCTGTACAGTGCTTTGGGTTAGAACTAACCAAAATTTGATAGTTTGCACTGAGACGGTTGAGGATTTATCATCCTTGATTTCAGACTAAAAATTACCCGAGGAGGAAATGCATCTCTTGGGAAGCTTGATTTTTCTTGGAAGACAATGATGTCTTAATTTTTGTGCTCCTAATATTTAGTTGGAGTTTGAAAAAATAATACAGCTATCAAGGATATGTATATTTGGGAAACATTATCTTTCAAAGGATGTGTCTAGCTATTATTTAATTAATTCAGTTTTTATTTCTAGTGCTACTGAGCTTAATTTAGTTCCATGGAATATGCAATAATGTAGAGATAATTTGTGATACACTTTTTGAACTGTTAAATTGTACCGAGAGTTTTTGCATCAGTATTTTTTTCGTTTTAGAGTAAAACAGTTTTTCTTTGTATGCATTTTAAACAGCAAAGCTGGAATCAGTGAGATGTTTGAAGGCCACCAAGGGCCCATTACAGGTATCCATTGCCATGCAGCAGTTGGACCTGTAGACTTTTCACATCTATTTGTAACTTCTTCTTTTGACTGGACTGTAAAGCTTTGGACAACTAAGGTATCAGTAAATAAATATACACAATATTGACTTGTATAAAAGCCTATCTTATGGAAATTGTCTGGGTAGAAATAAATTTTCTGTCAAGCTTCATTGAAGCATCCATGTTTTAAATCATCAGTTTATTTATTTATTTATTTATTTATTAGTCGAATTTATATACCACCCCACTCTCCCTAAGGACTCGGGGCGGTTAACAGCCAGTAAAAACATAAAGAATACAAAAATACAATTTAAAATCA
>JANHFJ010001667.1:161531-172803 GCA_032468195.1 Cerberus rynchops
ATTGCACAAAACAGCTGTTCGCCACTCCTCTGCAGCCTTCCCAATCACCGAGGCTATCTCTGGTAAGCAAAAATAAGCAGTTAAGAAGCCATGAGGCAGCACGGTTGGCACGCACCAAACAGGTAGCAAAACAGGTTGGATTCCATTGCTGGTGTAGTGGATATGTTTCAACAACAGTTCCTTACATTTGTATGTTTCTTTCATGTGTGCAGCACAGCCAGCAGCTACTGCAATGTGTATATTGCCAAAACAGAAGATTTCTATAAAATGGTACATAATTGGTTAAATTACAGTTATTTTCATGATCAGTAGCTAAATGTCTATAAGATGCACCAAAGTGTTCAGGAAAGAAAATATTTCTTGCCCATTGAAATCAGAGACATTCACACACCAGATATTGTTGGCCAGATTTTCTTCGTTATTCTTCATCTCTGAAATTCATAGCTACTGCAGGGTTCCCCAACCCTTGGTCTATGGACCAGCGCCGGTCCATGGCATGCCAGAAACTGGTCTGCACAAACAAGCAAAGTGCCCTCCGTGAGATATAGGCAGATGTGAAACCACACCTCCTCCGGTCCACAGAAAACTCGTATCAATGGAACTAGTCCCTAGTGTCCAAAAGGTTAAAGGCCACTGATCTAGTGGAACATTCTTGCATAGATTGCAAGCCTTTAATTTGAAGTTCCTACATACAGCTACTTTTATTAAGGCAAAATCATAATCATCAATCTTTGTTAGGCATGTTAAGTGATGTTTTGTGGACATAGTTCTATATGTAACACACCCCTAATTAATGCATTCCTAGAAAATACAGTGTATGGATTAGGATTCACAGAGTGCCAGGGGTGAACAGAAGGGCTTATCCAAGTAGATGAAGACTTTGTTGAATGTCTGCAGTGAAAGGTAGAAGTCCGAAAATGCCTGACATGCAGTTTACCTATATGATATTGGCTGCTATACTTTATATGTTTTGCATATATACATGGCTGTGAATGGGTAGATATTCATTATTAATGTGTGCCCATTTTATAAAAGCAATAGCAAGGCTTATTGGATTACTTTGCACAAATATGTCTGTGGACTATTGTAAGAATGAATGATAAAATCTAAGCTACAGTATAGATTTTGAAATTTCATAGTTTCACTATTTCTTCAAAGGCAGTATATGTGTCAAATGAGCTTGGTGCATCAGGTATAATTGCTAGTTAATCTTAGCTAGCAATTATACCTGTTACACCAAGCTCATTTGCCACACACTTCATTGTGTTGCACATCTATCTAATAATCTCATGGTGGTCAGCATCAGTATTCACTAAACTTAGTGAATAAATGCCAATGGATTCACAAGGCTTTTCAGAATTAAGGATGTTATTTATAAAGTAGTATCACAGTATTAACCCAATAGCTGCTGCTCTAATGCTGATAAATGGACTAATTTGGGTTCGGTAATAAGACCCTAATTATCCAAATTAATGGGAACCTATAAACCAATTTTCATTGGGTGCAGAAGGCAGTGTTCAATGCTCATTAAAATGTTAATTTGTCAAAGGTGCAATGATGCTAGTATATCAAGAAAGTAAGTGATGTTTTATATTATGTTGGAAAGACTGGAAAAAAAAAATCTATAAGCTCCCAGTATGCCAAATTTTACATTGTTTTGTTGAACTTGCACAATAATTTGGTGATCTAGATACCTCGTGAAAGATCTGGATATTCTTGCTAGCTAGCAGCATAAGCCATGGCTTTAGATCTTCTGTATACTAAGCATACTGTATAAACTGGATTTTTGGTGTCCTTCCTGTTGTCCATGGATAGCAAAATCTTTACAATAGATCATAGATGGTTTCGATAGCACCATTGCGGAGGTGAAATTCAGCAGGTTCTAGCAGGTTCGGTAGTAAATTTTCTAAGCAGTTTGGAGAACGGGTTGTTAGAAGAAATCTCCTCTTCTTTTTTTCCCACATTACAGGGTTAATCCTGTAAGGAAGGCAGGAAAAAAACACTCTGTGTTGTTTCTAGCCTAATCTTTATTGCCCTGCTGATAGAAATTGCCCATCCAGTCACATGACCCCCCAGCCATGCCCACCAAGCCATGCCCACAGAACTGGTAGTAAATAAATTTGAATTCCACCACTGCCTCGTTGGAAAGCCTCCTTTTTCTAGGCACTCTTCACGTAGTGGGATTGGAACTTCCCAAACTCTCTTGAAACACCAGATTAGGAGATAAATTTTTAAGGGATTGAGGGAAGTATCTAGGAATTTATCTTAGTTAACATCTTATTGCGTGAGACCCTTAATGCTTTTTATGCTACTTTCAATGTTCATCAATGTTCCATTTCTTGAAGGATATTGTAGCAGGGATGTTTCTCCTGGTACATTTACTGACAGTTCCCTTAAATTATCCTCAAGCACTAGGTATTTGTATATGCCTTTTTCAAATAGGTATTTATATATGCCTTTTTCAACACAAGAAATCCTGCTTCTACTCTCACGTTATTGTGTAATAAACAGTTGAAGTCGGAATGATGTCAGTAAACTAGTTGGAGAATGCTTCCATCAGCTGCACAATTTAAAATCTACAAGATGATTTTTGCTTTATTATTTTTTTTAAAAAGGAAGCCCGATGTAGAGTGTGCACAAAGCAAACCATTCAGTTTATTTCCTCTGTATTCATTTAGTTTCATGTATGTATTATTATTATGTTTCACCAATTCCTTTTGACTTTTGATTGAGGGATACACTGTCCTTCACCTATATTTCTGATAACTTACCTCACTTTCATGCTATAAAGTCATCTGGCAGAAGATACAAAGCTGCCAAGTATGTTGCATCCCCATATTGTTTTTAGAATAACTAGTGATAGTGGGAAATAAGGAACAGTGAAAGTGAATATACACAATGATATCCTTTGTGAGGCTCAATGGCTAGAATCATATTAGCATGCGTATCTGGCGATAGTAGGATTTCTGTTTATTCTAATGTGAATTTTATACAAAAAGTGTTTTGTGTGTTGAGGTATACATGATCCCTGAATTATGTTCTTTCTTTTTCCCAAGAAAACTGTGTTTCTGTCTGTGCATGTATTTCTTCTTCCCACCTTAAGAATCCAACTATATTGTGTTATTCTTTTGAACCTTGGCTTCATCTGTTGGCACGGCAACACTTCTGCATAGATCTGTGAAATCTTGTGAATAAGCCAGTCATCAGCAGTTCATTAACACAACTTCTGGGTAGATTTTTTTTTTAAAAGCACATGGGCACATTAAGGCAACATGCAATTCAGATTAAGGCCCCCTGTGGTGTTTCCCATAGTTCATTCGGCACCAGCTTTTAATTGGTATTACAGCACGAAGCCTCATTGGAAAATATTCGGGACAATTAGACACCTGCCCACAGAACCTAGAGGATAATGCCCCTTTGAAAATGTGTAGAGTTAGACTTCCAAAATAGACATCGCTGTATCCCAGAAGTCATCTAGCCACAGAATTTTTATTCTCTGAATACCAGCTGATCTGTACTATGTTTACATAGAATTGCTTCAGCATGGTTTCAAATCTTGCAGCTATATATTAAGTTTGGAACATAAAAATTAAAATGCTTGGTGCTAAACTCATGCAGTAGGAACACAAAATAAAAGTTTGCTCCCCAGTATGGTCAAAATTTGTTGACTTAGAAAAAGATGCGATTTTTATATACAAAATGTTAGAAAAGAATATTGGCTGGTTGTAACTAGAAAAAACAAAGGCACCACTGTTTATTTCTAGTGCATGTTTAATGTCCAGATGGCACTTCTGAGCCTAACCATCCTTCTTTGTGGGAACACACCAATAGATGTTCCTTTTCAGTTCAAACTCTTTAGATATTAATGTTCACCTTATCTATGAGAAAGATAGTAGAGAGACACTCAACAATGTAATCTGCATCTATATTCAGCAGTAACAGGCCATCTCATCTTTAGAACCATGAGATATAAAAAGAAATGTTGAGAAAATCTAAAATAGCAAATCACATGCAAAATAAACCCTATAATAAAATATGCTGGTATGTTGTGCTTAATTGGTGTTATTAATGAAAAAAAAATCTTGGGTGACATTATTAGTAGAATATGTCCCTATCGCTACTGTGGTAGAAGCAAAGGCTGTTGGATTGTCATAACATGATCCATCAGGCAACCTAATCCTTCTCCCAGCAAGGAAATTACATAACTGTCATGAATGGGCTAGCAAGCCCCCAAGCTACATTCACTGACAGCCAGGCTCATCTGAGTTTCAATCCCTATTCAAGCCCACTGAGGCACAACTTGGGACCATGTAGGCGGGAAGATTATCTCAAAACCTCTCCCTTTCTGCTGGAATGAAAATGGTTTTGTCTTTTTAAAACAAAGGCAAAAGCTGGGAACCAAAGTAGAGATGAGAAAAAATGAGGGTTCATTCCATTTCTCCAATAGCCTCAGAAATAACTGACAGAAATCTTCAGGGATCTGGTGAGAAAGCAAGGAAATAATTGAGATCAGGAGAGAAAGTTGAGGCATAAATTGAGATAGAGGGAAACTATTTCAGGAAATGTTATTTCTAAAAATATAAACAGAACATTTAGCTAGAAATATTGCATGAAACTATTTTTATTGTGTGTGCTTAAGTCTGATCTTTTTTTCCTCCTCTGGTATTTATTTTCTCAGTACAAGATCAGTTCTTGTGATTATGCAGATGAACACCTTCTCACATCAGGTTTGTCTCAAAGTTACAGGTAGAAGCAACCCAGTATCACTTTGCAGTTTCTCAAACCTTTTTATTTTTCTATGGGAAATCCTTTTAAATCTCAATCTGTGATTTGAATAGCACTATAGCTTCAACCCCCTGTGCCACTGCTTGTTTTGCATATGACTATTTAAAAAAAGTTTTAATAAATTCTAGTTTTCTTTCTTTTTTCTTAAAACAAAATTTGATTTTATCTGTTTCCTGTGAGATGGGTTTATTTCCCAAGGATGGGGAAGGTTGACTACATGAGCTACATTACTGAATGCTACAGGATCAATAGGTGCCACTATTTCATTAGTTTAATTTTGTTCTCTTTTTTATTTTTAATTTGGCAGAAAAGCAACATCAGTTGTATGGTCATTATTTCTCTTACGCATCAGGGGTAGAGACGATTGTCAATCTTTTGAGGTAGACCAGCCTAGGAAACCAATTCCTTCATTCATGCTAATACTACTTTTATTATAAATTTACAGTAACAGAAACTTGCAAATGTGAACATATAGGATATGTTCTTGTTACTAATCTCAGAAAAATTACAAAGTCCTTACCTATTGAAATGCTACTCCTGCATAGGCTCTGAGATAGCTATGAACAATTATTTCCAATTTCTGTCTCTCAACTTTTATTTTTGCTTGTTGGGAACTCAAAGTATAAAAATGTAACGTACAAGAAATGTATTTAATGGAAACTCAATAAAAAATGAAAGGTATGAAAGTGATACTGATAATTGCCATTGGGATATCTAATTTTCTTTAAAAAATTGAACAATATTTGAGAATATGGTTGTAATCAACTATAACAGATAGCTTAGAAAAGCCTGAAGTGTGTTCCCCATTTCTTATTTGAATGGGCAACTATACTGTGGTTTTTATAATAAGACTAGCTGATAACCTGGCATTGCCCAGGTATTTATTTATCCCAATTCTGTATTAAACAGGAAAAGGAATGAATTATATATATAGTGTGAACTGCGAACCACCTTTCTTTCCTCTCACTTCACCCTCTTTTTAACCTCACACCCAACCTTCTGTAAGGGAAGGCAAGAGGCTCGCTCACCTTCTCGTGAGGATGGCCTCCAGGTTTATGTGTAAATATATAGATTTGGAGCACTATGAAAAGCATTTTAGTAGTTCAGTAGAGGCATTTTGGGGGGGGGGGGGGAATCAGTGGAATGTGCATTTTTCAACAAATATCAATAAAAAAGTCATGTAAATCTTTAAATGGGAAGGTATTTAACTTAATCTCAGGAGTTTTAGCTTCCAACCATTTACTGGAATTGGTAGACTTAGCCTTTCCCTGACAGCACCTACCTGTCTCTGCAGTTCCGCCAGGTTGTAAGGTAGGGCTCCTTCAGCCAAGGGTGCAATTCTCTCAATATCTGCCAGTGTCAAGCGTCTACATACAAGTGCAGGGAAAATAGATCACTGTTAAAGAGAATTGTAAATAAAAGCTAATATATTCATTGCAGCACCCAGAAAACTGTTACTTCAATTATATATATATGTATACAAATGTAATTAAATAAATAAATATATATATATGAGTTTTCCTCCTAGTCTGTCTTTCTTGTAATGTATAGAGAGCCTCTTATATGATAGCAATATTAAGATATGCATTTATTGCCTGTAATTCATAACTAAAAAAATTATAATTCCAATCAGACTAAAGCTGACTCTCAATAACCAATCTGCCATAACTATAACTTCCATGATTATACACCAAAACATGGAAGCCTATGTCGAAGAAGCCCCAACTTGTTGAAAGTATAAATGTTCTATATTACACTTGTAGTACCTGCTCTCAGACATGCCCATAGAAACCTGCAAAATATCTCAAAACTCAGCAACCTCCCACAAAATCTCATAAGATGGTGCAAAATCCAGTTCCTTCATTCTGTTATATCAAGGAAAATACAGATGTCGATTATGACAAAAAGCCATCTCTCAAGCTGATCCCTATATTTCTTTCATAATTCCCAACCTATAAGGTCTTTGGGCAATTGTGTAGCATACAACATTTAAAGGGTTAGGAGAAAATGCAGTGAAGAATATCGTGGGACATCAGATCTTTAATTTTTAATATTAGATAATCAAACAGCTGATTTACAAAAGAAACAAATTTGCCAGCAAAAAAGATTTTTGAGTATAGTAAGGCTTCAATCTTTCATTCATGTATGGTAATATTAAATGAATCAGAACACAGACTGACTATTCATATTGCTCCCTTTTAACGTGGGGGAATAAGTAGGAAACTAGAGATGTTCTTGTGTATTCTTGTTCTCTTGCCAAATTCCATGTATTCTGGCTGACATCTGCACCACCATTCTATTTTCTTAAAAAAAAAAAAAAAGGTTCAAAATTACCCAGAAGCATTATACAAGTCAGACAGCTGGTAGAGAATATCAATTTCCAAAGGTGTAACTTGTCCAAATTTGATGGCAGACTGAGAGAATTCCTCTGTTTTTAAGATATTTTCAAAAAGAGAGAGAAAGAACCAATTATTTGTAATTCATTGTTTTTTAATGCACAATCTAGCCTTTATCACTTAGAAATTCTTAGTATTGTCCTTCAGACACATCTAGAGACTACCATATTGGGAAAGTTTGATCTCTACCATTTGGCATACATAATGTAATCTCCTTCATATATGTCTATGGAGATTCTCAGTCATCCAGGTCATGGTTGTCCCAAAAGTGCTTTTTCAAGAGGCAATTGGACTTTCTGTTTTTTCTTTGAACACATTTCACTTCTCATCCAAGAAGTTTTTTCAGCTCTAAGCTGAAAATGTCTTCAAAGAAAAACAAGAAAGTTCAGTTGCCTCTTGAAAAAGCACTTTTTTGGGTCCTTCAGGTATAGTAAGTGCCATGTGGCAAAAGTAGGAAGCACAAGTTTAAATATAAGTCTCACAGAATATCTGACACAATCAGATTCATTTAGGTTTTACATCCCTTCATTCTAAAACTGCAAAAGCAGAACTTTCTATCTGGCAGTATCACCAGTATTATTCAATATCTGGCTTTATTTCATTCATATAAAAAGTCAATTGAGATTGTCTTTCAAGGGAGGACAATCTCTCTTGACAAAGGAAGGAAACTTCTCAAATGCTAAAGTTTGTAGCAGCCAGACATTATTACCCTATAAAAAGAAAACTTCCATAGGAATATGCCCATTGTCCTGGATTTGACCAACAACATTATGATATCATTGAAGGGGTACAGTCATTTTCAGCCTGGTATTTGGCAGTCTTGCAAAAACAAAACAAAAATAAAAAATAGACTGTTCTGAAGCTTTTAAGGATACTTTGGAAGCGCAAAAGCAGGGTTGAGGGGGCCATCAACTATACATGTATTGCTCTTGATTTTTGTAAGACCCAAGTCATTTTTTAAAAAATCACAATACAAATAACAGGGAAGAATGCAGAGGTCTGTCTTTTGGTTTCCCTAAGGATGACTCTATGAAATGTGTTATACTAGGGGGTGGGCACACTGCTCAATAATATCACAGAAATTATCTCGTTCTTGGAAGACAAATCCCAATGGCCCTTCTTGCAGAGGATTCATGTTTTACAGGCAGTTTTATGTGATTGATTGATATAGTTGCCCATCTCACACAAATGACTCTAAGAGGCCTACAGTAAAATAGACAAAATACATAATATTAAACAAAAACACACAGCGGTCAAGCTTCATCTCAACAACTATCAACACAGTCAGGAGATGGGCTCTGTCAACATACTCAAGCCCCCAGCCTCAGCCACAAAACTAAGTTTTCAAGGCCAGCATGGATGGGGCCAATCTAATCTCAGATGATGTTTCAAAGGGCAGGCAATTATGTAATATGATCTGGGTTCAATTAAGCTTACTGAGGTCCAAAAGATCTGTATCATCTCTCAAATTTATATGCAATCCCAAAACGTCTCCCAAAGTCCCAGCCAACTTAAAATATTTAGAAATGGAGCTTTATTTGCCAGACCCACTAACTGTTTGGGGTACAGTCCCCAAATCAAGTGTAGTCCTTGTATAACCCTGAATTGACATCCCAGACAGAGGTCTTTCTCCATTAACAGAAACTTAATTATCTTAATCTCATCACCATCTTTCTCCAAATACATAAAAAGGGTCAAAAATGTTGTGAATGCACACTCCAATAAAACTCTACAGGAGATTTACAAGTTGGGTGGGGGACAATTTATTGACCGTCCCTGCCCTCAGGGGTCTGGAATCAAAAATAGGATGCTCCAGCTTTGTTTCCTATATAGCATTAAGCATCAGTAATCTAAAAAAATAATGAGATTGACTCCTTTACCTTTTGTAACTTCTACATCTTTTCTAGTGCCTGCTAGGAGACTGTATATCTTTCGAACAAGTTCCATGTTGTTCAGCAGAGCATTAAAAGCATTGAAATAGGAAAAGCTGACTTGATGTGAGACAGATCCACCTGCAGCCTTGGAGAAAGCAAAAGTAAAAAAAAAGTAAAGTCACAGAGAAAATATGATCCTTTTAGGATTTCTCCCTACATTTCAATTCCCAAATAAGCAGGGAATGAGAAGATTGGAAATACTATGACAAAAGCAAATTTCGTTTGGTAATAGATTTATTAACAGACCTAGAACATGCTAAGATACATAAAGAGTTCCAGTTAAAGGCATTTTTGCTACAGAAAAAATGGGCAAATGAAAACCCTCACCCCCAAATTCTTGGATAATTAAAAATTGGAACAGGTATCTAAACCAACTCTCAGACAGTGCAGAATACATCTGCATATTATTGTGCTCAAAAATGTCTCTGTATTACATATGCAGAATAATGAGGAGAAAGTCCTTTAGTCCTTAACTATAGAAGAAGGGCAGGCAAAGCTGGAGGGTGGAGTTAAACCCATCATCAGTTTAGAGTCCTTGCATTGCCACAAAAGATCCAATTCTAGACCCCCTTGAATTCCTTTGGCCCCTTTCTAAGTGCCAATTTAGTGCTGACTTTTAGCTGACCAGATTCCTATGTACAAGCATGAGCAATAAATCTTTCTGAAGCTATAACTCAACATATGGCTCCAATCCTTTAAGTCTGACTGTAACATTTAGACTAGTTTGGATAATCTATGGAACTTTTGTATTCCCAGAAAAGTCCAGCATCCATCCATTCCACACAATCAGCTTGGTAAATGGTCCTTCAAAAATATCTAGAAAGTCACTGAACCTCTTTTCCAGCTTAAATGAGCTAGTTTTCAACTCAATGGTCTGATATTAACTAATGATGTTCTAACATAACAGTTGTCATCATAACAGCCATACAAACATATGTTAAGAAATATGAAGAGGATAGTTTGGATGGATGATTGATTCCAAGTCTTAAATTCTTAATGAAACAATTTTAATAGTGAAATTATATACAAGCTTTCAAGTTTCATGGGGGAGTAATAACACTTCAAAAACAACAGAAAAGTCCAAAAACTTAGCTTTATTTTAATTGTACCAAATTCTAATTGAAAGACTTGGTTCTCCCGCCACCGAATACTGGAAAAATTACCATTCTCCTATTTTCTAGTTCTGCAAATATGTATCAGCATTGTTATGATGGCCTCATTAAAACAATCCTAGTAGGGCTATGTTGCATCAGTGACAGATTCCTCTCTATTTCCAAAGACAAATATTACAATCTGAGCAACAGGTGATCCAGAAATTGCCGGCTACTTACTGAGACTAGGTTTTCTTCCACAAAAGGAGTCAGCATGTGTGGACGGATAGTAACCATGATCTCGCTGAAGTCCAGGCCAGTGATCAAGCCAGATTTGTTTTTGTCTTTCAGGGCAAATGCTTGTCTTGCGTGTTCTGACTGTAGCTCCTGAAATCATAGAACAAGGGACAATGTTTGGTAAATCTTATTCTAAAAACCTGTGAGAATAATGCATAGAATCCCTACTGATTCTATCTTTTTTCTGGTAGCAGCGTCCTTGCATTCTGTAAAAAAAAAAACCCCACTAAAACTAACAGAAGAAAGCTACACATATGGAGGTCATCATGTGTTGTTATGTTAAAAGGATAGCAAGATTATTAACAACCATGAATAACTCAAATCTGCAATGAAAGTGGCAGGCCTTCCTTAGCCTATTTACATTTTCTAATCCAAGTTTTTGGTCTAGTCTACATGTGAGCAAGACTGGTTTTGAATAATTCCTAGTAAAGCCTTAGAAACTAGTAGAGCAAATTTTTATATTTATCTAGAAATATAGTTAAAAGTTCCTTAAAAAGATTTTCCCCAAAGATATTGATTGACCACTGAAATTTTTGTCCAATAATAAATAACCCTTTGCAAAATGACCTGCTTTATTAATGTTAGATAATTCTTTTTTTTTTTTTTCTGGGCAGAGAATTTTGTCCAGAAAATACATACTTTATACTTTATACATATCCTGTGCAAAATGAATACTTTATACATATCCTGTGCAAAATGTCAAATATTTAAAACAAAACAAACCATTAAAGATATACTTGAGTTATACTGTAGCCCAGGGGTCGGGAAC
>JANHFJ010001668.1:0-10198 GCA_032468195.1 Cerberus rynchops
ATTCTATTCTATTCTATTCTATTCTATTCTATTCTATTCTATTCTATTCTATTCTATTCTATTCTATTCTATATGATAAACCCCATATAATTCTATGTGAATTATAGCTTGATTAAATTTCTTCTTAGTCAAGCTATGAAACTGGAGCTACTTAAGATACATTTAACTTGAAACGTATTTCCTCAAAAAAAGTTTTTATTAAATGTATGTTTCAACAATTTTGTACATTTAATAAAAAGCTTATGTACAAATGCTTCACCACCACCCCCTTTACATACCTTTACAGTTTCACTAGGAACACCAGGCTCTGGAACTTTATTCAAGTAAGTGGTCAAGTCTTGATCAACGTGTTCAAACACCAGTGTTAATTTTGTCTCTCGTTCAGTTCGGGATACTGTGCATACATCAAATAACCTAAAAAGGATGAAAAAGAAAAATGCTAAGTAAAATGGGTAGAAATCTTTAGCAGAATAATATATCTTTTTATTAAAAATGCAGCTTAGAAAGAAAAAGAAAGTGTCATGAATTCATTACAGAATGGAACATATAACAAGGGATCCAGATAGCCAAACTTCTTTATACCATAAAACTGAATGTTTATTGTACTGTATTGTATTTTTATTGTACAATTTTTCCACAAAGAATAATGTAGTGAGTCATGAGGCAGCTGACAATGACAAGTTCTAGCTTCTGCACTGAATACCAAACAAACAATGAATACCAGGACAAAATTTTCATGTCAAAATGTGTTTAGTACTTAATTTGATGCGTTTAAAAGCAGTTGAGTACCAACATACCACTGTATATATTTTTAAACAAGTTATGGCAAAGAGAAAATATATTGACTTGTCTCAATGTTAGAGTAGCTGGACTATTATACTTTTAGTTAAAATACAAGCTTTTGGATATAGTACTCTGTTAAAGGAAGGAGGGAAGAATCATAGAAAAGAAAAAATAATCTATAAGAGGAATATCTAACCTTGGTAACTTTAAGACTTGCAAACTTCAGCTTCCAGAATTCCTCAGCCAGCCATGCTGACTGAGGTTTCTGGGAGCTGAAATCAATAAGTCTTAAAGTTGGGCACCTCTGATCCATCATTTAGATATTCCAATTCTGCTCATTTAAATTAGTCCTAAATCATTAGATCATCTACTCATATAAAGTCTGAATTATAAATTATCTGTCCCTAGAAACTATGACCTCCATACAAAGTATAAAAGTAGATCTGTCATCACAGATGATATAAAGAAATAAGGAAGATTATGTTGCAATTTCATCTGTGTGTTTTAATTCTCCAATGTCTTAAACTTCCCTTAGAAACACACTGGTGATGACCAATATAAAGATGATACTTATCAATTGAAAGATTAACAATTACAGTATTTGATATTATCCAATCCAATCCATTATCCTAAATTGTACAATTCCATTTCCATGGAAAATTAACAATTTTAAAATAATTATTTTCTGTCTCACATCTAAACAGCCTCTGAATCATTTAAACAGTGGAATCATTCAAACAGTGGAAGCCTTTTGCAGGCCAAAGGACAAGGATCAAACTTTCTGTTCATTGTAAAAATTCAATGTTCTTAACTTTTCAGAAGAAGGAATTTAAAGGTGTACAGGCTCTGCATAGCCAGACCACTTTACATTAAAGTCTCTAATTAAGGTTAAATATCTGACATATTAAAGGAGTTTAATCATTTCCAATGTTTTTATGGAGGTCATTTACTTCAGTGCACACGAACTTAGAAAGATAGGAAGATAAGAAAACCCAATATAAACATTTGAAAATTTTTCCAGATGAATGTTTCTGTTTAACAATGCTTATTTAATTTTTAAGCATCTTTTTTAAACCAAGTATTAATAAACTGGCAAAGGTACTCTTTGGATCATGCAAGATTCTTTAAAAGAATCCACCGTGAAGGACATAAATACTATCAACATTCTTCATGCTTCTAAAGAGCAATGACAAGCTTATAACAAGCTTTTTAACCGAAAAGTTTTTACTTTTTAACTCTAGATTACAACTTGTTCTGACATTTTCTTCAAAGTAAGGATTGTGTTCTTGAATTTCTTTCTTAAAATGTTAATACACTATTTTAATGGTATGCGTTAATAAGTAAGGTTAGTCACAAGGATTATGACTTCTAGTAGAAATAACAATACGGCTCAGAAACATTGACTTTTGGAAAATATGACTGGTGTTCTCTGATGTCTATGGTGCCCCTAATTGGGAAGTACTTTTATAGAAATATATTGAAAAGCCGGGGCTCTGAATCACCTCATAATTTAAACTGCCCCAACACAGCAATAATCCCCTCTAGCACCTTCATGGTCATCCAGGAGAAATCACTACCATCCAATTAAGTTTATCTAGAAGATATTATGACCAGTGGGGATTGGAAACCGGTGAGATTCAGAAAAACCTAAAGGATTTCACTTCATTTGTCTCTCTCCAAGAGAGAAATTGTACTTTAGGTCATCTCAAAGACAAACTGTAGTAATTTATGTTCCAAAATCAGGCTTGCATTTGGATCTTTCTTTCTTTTTATTGTTTAAGATCATAAAGAATATAGAACTATGAATCAAGAGTTAAATTAATACATACAAATTACAGGTAATTCTAGACTTATGACCGTTATTGAGCCCACAATTTCACTTATAAATCGTGACAGTCATAAAGTGGGTCACCACATGCCTGATTTTACCATTTTTTTGTGGCAGTCATTGTAAATGTGGCAGTCACAAAACAAACACGGCAGTCATAAAGCAAACATGACAGTCATTAAGCAAGCACATTGTTTGTAATGGTACAGAAGATGAAAGTAAACGGTTTCCAGCAAAAGCATAATAAATCACAGTCACATGACTGTGAGATGCTGTTAACAGTTATAAATGTTGGTTACCAAGCACTCAAAATGTGAGCACCTAACCCAGTAGTGGAATCCAACTGGGTTTGCTACCGGTTCGGGACACGTGCATGCACACCAACTGCACTGCTGTGTGGCTGCTAAAAAAATAATTTATACTCACCAGAGGCAGCCGGGATGACTAGTAAGGTTGTAGAGACACGCCAAACAGCTGATCTGCGCTGATTAAGGTAAGGAAAAAAAAAACCCCACGCTTGCTATAGGATAGGAAAGGGCAGGGGCGGGACCAAATTCAAATCATCACTACCGGTTCAGGAGATCCAGTGTGACCAGGCTGCATTTCGCCACTAACCTAACCACAGGAGAGGCCTGGACATCAGAAATTCAAATCCAGGTCATAAGCCCATTTTCAAAGTATATCATAACTTCAAACAATCACTAAGAGAACAGCTACAAGTTAAGAACTATCTATATTCATTTTCAAGTCACCATATTCTGGCAATCATTATCTACCAAAAATTTATATGCCACCTACTCAAGCAACTCTAACAGCAGGCAATAAACAGCAGGCAATAAATCAAATAATAATAAAAAGATAAGAAAAAACATGACATTTATTGCTCTTAAATTACAATTTTCTTAACCAAACATTTGCTAGAAAAGAACCCTATTTACTAAGTAAGTGATGTTTAAAAGTAACAGGGTAGGGGCTGATCTGACTTTAGGGGATATGTTGTTCCAGGGAGCAGGGGTTACAGTTGAGATTTTTATAAACTATGAACTTCAAAAAGCATGGACCAAATTATGTATATGCATATGCATGTAATATGCACACAAGAAAGCATTTTCAATAGCGAATAGTGTTGTAAAGAAGGAAAACTAAAGCAGCAAGTCTAAACTGGGCCTACATGATAAATGTAATTCATAATTCTGAAGTGTTCTTCTCTCCAGGGCTCAAGAATGCGTAACAAGAGAATTTTAACCTTATCTTTTCCTAAGAAAGACATCCAAAAGACCCTCAAGTAGGCCACAGACAATTATTTAACTGTCAAAAATCAAATACTTGTTTTTACTAGATTTAAGGTATAATTCCACATATACTTCTTTGGAAATATATCTCACATATCAATGTAAAATCTGTTCATCTAACAGAATTCAATAGAAAATACCAGTTATATATAGATTCAAAAGATTGACGGTTAGATGAAATATCCCCTTTCAGTCTCTGATTTAGTTATTTATCAGCAGAATAGAAATACTGGGTAATACAGTAATATAGCCAAATTTAATCTGCTTTTAAATAATTGAGCTATATTTCTTTATATTTTTATATCTGTCTGTCTGTCTGTCTGTCTGTCTGTCTGTCGTAATTCATGATTATAGTTTTTCCCTTTATATTTGGTGTATTTTATTCTTTTGTTTTTGCTACATTAAAGCAATTAAAATCTAGGATGCAGGATTGGGGAGTTGATTGTTTCTGTTGAAAATGTTTTAGCTGAAAACCCAGTCCAAATCGGGCAAGAAATACACCAGACACGGGGTCAGTTTAGATAACCGTGAGGGGTCCAATTTATTCCCAACCGCGAGCAAAACTCACGATGAGCTTTTACTCCGGTCGTAACTGGAGGAAGAAAGTGAGCCGTGGCTTTTATATTTTGCCGCGGTGTCACTTTCTGCACTTCCCATTGGCTGGCGAGCCAGCCAATGGGAATTGCTCTATTGACAGCCAATCAGCTGTCAGTTCAGGAGTTTGCTTAGGCGGACCGGAGTGGAAACTCCGGCTGCGCCTGCACAGTACATTACACTTAACAATTAAAATTTGGCCCTGAGGTATCAGGCCAGGCTGGCTAGCTGGAAGAGATGGGTTTTTAATGCACGTCGGAAGGCTCGGAGGTCAGTAATGGTCCGAATCTCAGGGGAGAGTTCGTTCCATAAGGAGGGCGCAGCCACAGAGAAGGCTCGAACCCTCAGGGCTGTCAGGCGACATTGGCCTGACGGTGGAACCCCGAGGAGGCCTGCCCTGTGGGAGCGCACCAGTCGGTTGGAGGCTGATGGTGGCAGCGCACCGGTTGGTTGGAGGCTGATGGTGGCAACAGCCCCCACCCAGAGGAGGCTAAACTGGGGAACCTAGGAAAGCAAAGACCAAACCTTTCAGACAAAGTGGTGTTCAGAGGGATGCCAAGGCTATAATACATATAGCCCAGGAGAACAAGATGTTTTGAGACCTTCCTGTCATTTGGCCACTCAGACATGGTCCTCGAACCATTGTTGATGCCCTACAGTAATAAAGACATTCAGCTCCAGCTAAGGCAAATAAAAGCGATGCTGCCTGCCAGCATTCAGGCCCTCTAAACTATAAATGTGATATCGGACAGAGAGGAGCTAATGAAAACAATCACATTAAACATAGCTCGACAGTGTTCGGCACTCAATAAGTGAGCAGCAGGCTTACAGAAAACAGGAGGTAGCAGTTTGCAAGGAGCAGCGTTTTAATGTGATTGGACTATAACAGACAATCTATTTACAGCATGCTCTAGGGAGCTTATAAACAAATGTTGAGTAATTTCAGCCAGCAGTAATTACCCTTGCAGCTGACAAGGATAGCATGATACTTTCTCCTTCACCTTCAGCCCAGTCCAGAAGGCACTGTACACAATGGCATTTCTAATTATTTCTGCATTTCTTTTGATGGCCAAAGACCAGTCTGTGCTATCAGAGAACATATTAGAAGCTTTAAAATAATAATAAAAGCAACAACAATCCACCACAATTGGGACATTTAAAAGTCACCCATTATGACAGCAGATCAAATTATTTCTCTGGAGGAATACTCTATCGGGTGGTGGTTTGCCCACTTAACTAGTTTTCCACACTAGGAAGGATTCTATAAGCCTTTTTTCCCCTATTCCAAGCCACAGGAGTCCTGCAAACTTTATGAAGTTCACCTCTATAAGCTAGGCATGAAGGCCATGGATGCATTACACGCATGGGCTAATGAACCCAACCACTGCTCAAGTTGATTGTCTGATTCGGAACTTGCTATGGGCAGCAAACCTATGTCAGCATCATTGATAATAGTTATGTCAACATGATGAGGAACATGAGCAAAGCATGAATAGTGTGGACAAGATGGACACCGTTCATTTGCCCAAAAATAATTGGAAATTCCCAGCAGGGGCAACAGAACAGAAGTTGGTTATCAACTTTAAAGTCCTACATGGTTTGAGGTCCCCTTTTTGAAGGAGCACCTCTCCCCTATTACATCCAACTGGCCCACCAGGATGGAAGGCAAGGTATGTTACGGGTACTATTAATTAGGGATAAACATTTAGTGGTGGAACCACTAAAAAGAGTCTTCTCAGTGGTGACCCCTTATCTATGGAACATCAGTCTCCAAATAGGGCACAATTGGCCCTATTTTGTTGCTCTTCCAAAAGGGCCTAAAACTGGGCCCTTGGGACCACAAATGGAGATGGAGCTGATCAAGCAGTTGATTCGATTGTGTTGATGCTGCCATGGGGTGGGAGGGCAGAGTTTTTAATAGGATTTATGCAGTTACAGCAGTTTGATGAACTACCAGTTGGACTCCTACAATGCATGGCACTGATGTTAACTCTGAAACTGTATCAAGTGCAAAACGTGACTGCAATGCAAATGCAGAAATCTCTTCTGGATCCTGGAACTGATGGGTGAGGCCTTGGAGGTAGTTGCTGCACCTCAGGGAGACCAACTGCATTGCCTTCACCCCTCAGTAAGGACAATTGTGTTGCCTCTAATGCACCCATATGCCCTACCAAAGGTAACTATGATGATCATTCCTCACACTCCCAACATTACGATTTTGCAGACAACGTAATGATACTGAGTTAGTTGTCAGCCCCGGTGCCTTTTTCCCATCCTGAAGAGTGAACCCACCAATTCAAGGCATAATATAAAGACAGATTTAGAGAACATGAATGTGTCTCCTGGACATCCATCAGACAGTAATGCAATGGGTCTTTTCAGGCATCTCTACTACAAATTAAGGATTACAGATCGTTTACTGAACTGAAGAACAATAGAAAATTGTTGTACTGTTGTCCGTGCGCAGAGATGTGCCAAACTCCTCCAAAGTAATTGGGAAAGTCGGTGAACTGTGAGGTGCACTGATTCACAAACATTATGGACAGTTTGGCGTTCACTGAGCTTTCATCCGCCTCAATAAATTCCATTCAGATTTTTGCTATAGGAACTGACAGCAGATATCTAATCCTCAAAAGTGTATTATTTACGTTTTTGATATGTTACATTGCATTACATTCTGTCACACTGCATCTTGTCAATGACTGATATAATATTATATAACATGAAGTGACATGATGTCAAATATTAGAACTATTTATTAGAAATACCATAAGTTGGAACTATAGGTACTTTTCCATCATTTCTAAAGGGTTGAGAAACCAAAAACTCACCTGATTATTTTTTTTTGTCCTTTAACTACAGGAAAGCTCTACAGTAACACACAGTATCACATGCATACCATACATGCACACACACACACACACACACACACACACAAACACAAAGAGGGAGGGATCATCTTTCATCTGATTTCCAATACTGAAAACCTCATTTCTGAAGTTTACATTACTGGTTTTTTTTTTTTTTTAAAAAAAACATTTTTAGAAGGGCTTTTAAGGGTGGAAAAAACTACCAAATGCAAATTTGGTGACCACACAAAAACGCCGATGGTTGCAAATTGAGGAAGCCATGGAGATCTATTGCAAACTTTAACAATGTGTTAGAGCTGTTGAGTGCTCGCACTACCGCTATCCACTCATTTCTAAGATAACAGTTGGCAGAGAAAGAGAACATTAATTTGTCCTTGTTCTTGAGACTGGCAGGTGTCACTTTGCTACAGGTGATGTGAGTGACAGATATTTTGCAGCTGATGAAGTAAGAATGCAGACATTCAAGAGCACCTCTGGGATTTCACTGGTCATTTGTGGCCAGCGCAAGGGCAGAGCACACTGCTATGCTAACCATGAATTACCTGCTGTTGCTACCACCACTGGAATCAGCTGCAGTGTTATTTCTCTCTCTCTCTCTCTCTCTCTCTCTCTCTCTCTCTCTCTCTCTCTCTCTCCCTCTTCTGCTTCTCTGTCTATTTGTCTCTCTCTTTCTGCCTCTCTTTCTCTGCCTCTCGCTCTCTCTCGCTCTCTCGCTCTCTCTCCCTCTTACTCAAAAAAATCTGCTGGAGATGTTTGATGATGGTGAATAAGATTGATTTAGGATCACTACTGTCAGTCTTCTGAGTATTGTAATTAATTTCCTTGGGCTCTATAAGTTGATGGAAAATTACTTAATCTAAGAGGCAATGTTCAATGTTTATATCAATCTGATCACAACTTTCTATTCAAACTCTATTCAAAGAGATAATGTCAAAATCAAAAACGAATGGCGTATGTATATACAGTACATGGCGTATGTGTGTTTGAATGATAAAACCATAAGTTAACATTGTTTTTTTACAGAGAAGCATTACTTAATATTCCATAAATATGTATGATAGAAAACAGTACCGCAATGTGCAAGAATAGTCTATATTAGTAGTAGTTTTTTTATTCCATCCTTTATTCCTCTGTGTTCCCACTGCATTGGGAGAAGTGGCTGACTTATCTGTAATTAAGAATATTAATATTTTTAATAATACATGTAATTTAAAAAAGAGGAAATAGATCACTTGGGAAGGCATAGAAATGCATTAATTCTTGTCTTTTTGTAAACTAATTTAGAGCAGAGATTATTAAAGACTAAGAAAACCCAGGATAAGAGGTGGGATAGAAGGCAGAAAGGGATATTAATTTGTGTTTGTGTATATATGTACATGTTAATTTTACTATTAAAACTTAATTAAATCTCAAACAAAGCACATTGGTCTTCAACCCATATATGTTCTGTTGTTTTTCTAAAAGAAGCTATTGCTATGATCAGAATCCATTTAATTGTTATGTACACAAAAACATTCTGGTTTCTTCAATAATCCATTAGTTGAAAACTAGGAGAAAGAGAACAAAAATAATTCCCATGGTATAAAACCAGAAAAAGAAAAGAAGAGACATCCCCTTTTGGGAGGTATCTATTTATAGTTTTAGTGCTAATGTATGCTGTACCATTTGTGTTTCTTAGGCAATGTTCAACATCATGTTAGTAAACATGAAAAGAATATGGAAAGAATTTTGAGCACTTAAAAAAGAAAAGCCCTAGAGTAGTAGAACAATTTAAGGCATACAATCGAATGCAGCGGTGTCAAACTTGATTTCATTGAAGCCACTTATTCTGCCATGTTACACTGCACTGACCTTGGGCTCAGTGGTGGAATTCAATTTTTTTTACTATCAGTTCTGTGGGTATGGCTTGGTGGGCATGGCTGGGGGGGGTCATGTAACTGGGTGGGACATTTCTGTAAGCAGGCAATAAAAATTAGGCTAGAAACAACACCAGAATGTTTCTTTCCTGCCTTCCTTACATGATTAACCCTGTAAAGTAGAAAAAAAACAAAAGATTTCTTCTAACAACCGGCTCTCTGAACTGCTTAGAAAATTTACTACAGGTTCTAGCGAACCTGCTAGAGAACCTGCTGAATTTCATCTCTGCTTGGGTTTTAACATAGGTTCTAATACTACAGTTGTGTCAGGAGTACCAAAGTCCTTCCAGGTTGAAAGGTTTGAACAGTGACATCACCATTGCTCAGGGGACACCCAGTTGGGGACTCCATTCATATCCCCATTAAGTTGTCCACCAAAGCGGTACGGATTTATCTACTTGCAGTTGCCCACTTTTGAGCTGCTGAGTCAGCAGGAGCTAGAATGTGTGACAGGAGCTCACCCTATCCTGGGGCAGCAACTGGGTCTCTAACATGAGCCTGCCAATCATCAGCCCAGCCTTCTAACCTCATGAGTCACTCACTCCTTTTAACAGCAGTGGTAAATGTGTAATGTACACCATTTCTGTGTACATATTTTGGTATATTTGGTATATATTTTGGTACCAGCATAATCTTGATAGACTATTTTGGGATAAGAGAATAATTGGACAGCAAATGTGAGCTGAAAGAGCTTAAATGAGAAGCATGTAATATTTTTCAAGAAGTGAGTGTCGAGCAGTGGTGAAATTCAATTTTTTTTACTACTGGTTCTGTGGACATGGCCACAAGATTAAACATCACCAAGCACAGAATTAAACTTCACCAAAGTTACAAAGTTATGTAATAAGGGGAGAGGCAGTTTCTGTGAGCAAGGCAATAAAGATTAGGCTAGAAACAACTGCCTTATTTACAGGA
>JANHFJ010001671.1:94518-105562 GCA_032468195.1 Cerberus rynchops
CATTCGGTGTGTGTGTATTTTGCGTACACATGCGTGCTTGTGTGCGCATGCACTATCTGCGCAACTACAAAGGTTCTAAAATGGAAATTTTTTTACTGGAGGCAGCCTAGATGATTGGGAAGGCTGCGAAGGTGTGCAAAACAGCTGTTATACATTATACAGGTGACCAAAAATGAAAAAAAAGAAGGAAAGAATAGGGGCAGGTGGGCGGTGCCAAACATCATTGCCACTACTGGTTCAGTAGAACCAGTGTGACCAGGCTGAATAGCACCATTGCACTGAACACACATGGCAGGCAGCCTTATTGACCAGGTATCTTATTCTATAACAAAGCAAACCTTTCTTTGTTTTCCACACTAGCCCAGATATGCCAACATGTGCAACACTTCCTAGCAAAAAATGAGTGGTGGCTTTGTTACTTACTTATCTCATAAGACTTAATCAATATGATCCGGATTCTCCTCTCAGAAGAAATTCCTCACTCCTCACTTAATGACTGATACTCCTGGACTGGTACTCCTCACTTAATGACTGATCACTTATAGATTGTTAGAACTTATGACAGACCTTCCCCCCCCACACACACACACAAAAAGTGTACTTACAACCCAGATTGAAAGTTACAACGTTCTGCCCCACCCTGTCCCAATAGGCATACAATTGCATTTTGGGTACTTGACAACAAACTTACATTTATGGCTGTTTTCAGTGTCCAATAGTTACATGACTGTGATTTATAACATTTTTGCCAGGGACCGATATTTCCTTCTGGTTTCCTGCAAAACCTGCTCTTTACAAACAATAGGTTTGTTTAATGACCACCACAAAAAATGACATCAAATCAGATAGTCACATAATGATCCACTTAATGATTAGCATGACTTACAACTTACTCTTATCCAGTAATATGATGTAAGAAAATTCAAAGGGCAATAACTGACTGCTGTACAGAGGGGGTATAAATGTGAAAAGCTTTATTTTAATTGGTATTTTTCAAATATGACTAATTAATAGGAAATACACAACAGCAGCTGCAGAAAGAAAAAAACAGGCATGTAAATAGAGCTCCATTAATTGTCAAGTCTTCAGAAACGCAAGCAAAAGCTAACATCTGTAAAAGTCTTTCCTGCAGTGAGGAAATTCATATCTATCTCATTGTGATGTGTTCTGCTTGGGTGCTTGCTTGTTTTCTTGCACGTATCTTATTTAATACTTCAGGGAGAAAAATAGTATGAGTAAATATCTATCCTACAATAGATTTCATTGTCAGGCCAACTAGAGAAAGTGAAGACAAGAATACAGCAGGCATTTGTGTCAACTGTTTTCATGTGTCAAGCAACTGACCCATAACTTTCATTGATGCTGTTTATATGACAAACCTAGAGTGATTAATGTTACATTCCAGGAGCAATTAAAGTTGCAGTGCTGTTAGTTACAAAACTACAGGTCTAAGCATTAATTTGATCTGCTTACCAATATGAAACCCAATTTTGCTTAACTGTGAACATAGCAATATTGATTCTTTTTTTTTCATGAGTTATGTTCTCTCACTGCAAAATCTGAAATCCTTGTTTCCTGTGTTGAACAATTTAAAAGATTCACAGCTACAGGACTGTTCTCGGTCTCAAAAAAGGAAAATGTACTAGTCTCAGAAGACCATAAGCTGCAGCCTCCATATTCTCCCAAAGCTTCAATGCGACAAGACAAGTCAAATGTGATCTCATTGCCCTTATCATGTCTGCCACTGCTCTCTGTATTATTACATGAACACTTTGATCTGGATTCCTTTGAGGAAAAGACTCTAAATCAGGATCAGTTTCCAAAAAAAAAGAGTTTATTGGGTCAGCCAAGTGGGCCACATTCCCAAGTAAGAATAGAAGCCAAACAGAGTTTGGGAAGCTTTTATGCATTTCTGCATTCTATTACATGCATATTACAACCTTGGAGGAAGGTTCTATCAGTTTTTTACTTCAATCTTTATCATATATGAGTTCTTAAGGTGACTCCTTTATTCTAAATCTTGTTTTGTTTTGTATGCCACTTTCTCACTTTGACTTAATCATGGTTTCTGCACAAGTATAATTTCTTATAAAAGTTTGTGGCATTTGTCAATCTGTCTAGGGGAATTACAGTCATTTTTTTCTTCCTTCTGGATCACTCCTTTCCTTCTCTCAGCTCACCTACTATTCCCTTTTTCACATCCATGTGGGAGGCACAGTTTTCTTTCTCTGTACATTGTCTGCTCCCCTGCCTTCGTTGCCCCTTCCCAGCTTTAATTTTCACTTAACACATGCCTTGCGGTTGGTCATGTCTAAGGGACACCAGGAAGGGAAAGAGCTTTTACTCTTTTATTTTCCTTTTCAATACAATTACTTCCTTCTTGCTGAGTTTTGCTAGAGAATGCTTTGGCAGCTTCCTGCCTATCCAAACAGCCTGTTGGAGCTGGATGGTGGGATGGAGGGATGGGAGGGAGAGATGGAAGGAGGGAAGGATGGAGGGAGGGATTCAGGAATTAGCTTTCTGAAATTCAGTGGCATGGCCCAGTCATAGATCAGCTTGTCAGATTAGGATAGGGTAGGGTATCCCAGCAAGCAGTTGCTGGCTGCATTTCACAGAGCCCAGTGGAGGCTTGCTATTTTCCAGTCATTAGTGCCGTGATGTCAACCGAAGGTCACTACATTCATTTTCTGATTGTTTTGAACTTAAACTGTTAATTTAGAATTGATAGCCAAAATAATGAAATACAAATAAAAGGAAGAAATATTACATATATGTACTTTTTTCTTGGTCATGCATATTATAGCAATAGCACTTAGATTTATATACTGCTTCACAGTGCTTTACAGCCCTCTCTAAGCAGTTTATGGAGTCAGCATCTTGCCCCCAACAATCTGGGTCCTCATTTTACCCACCTCAGAAGGACAGAAGGATGAGACAACCTTGATCCAGTCAGGACTAAACTCCGGGTTATGGACAGAGTTGGTCTGCAATACTGCACTCTAATCACTGCACCACCGTGGCTCATTTATTTTGCTCACTTATTTTCTTAAAGCAACTCACAGGTTGATCTGAATGAAGCAGTATATGAACTGAATGAACTACCTAGTAGTTTGTTTCATAGGAACAAAAGTGATACTGAAAAATTGTGCTGCAAGCATTCCTTGGGGAGGGGGAGGGGAGGCAAATTTGTGACACATGTAGGAAAAGGGCTGGGCTTGTGTCACAAATCCATGACAATACATGACATTCCTGGCATCAATATGACCCTACTTACTCTCTCACACACACAACATAAAAATGCTGTTCTGTATAACACTGAGGAAAGAGTGTTTGTTATATACAGTCACGTTCCCTCCTTTATCCCCAAAGTATTATTCTTTATAAAGCAATAATCACTAAGTCTCTTTCAATAAAACCAATGAAATATAGATGCTATCAAATCTGCATCCCACTGTGATCTGACTTCTTTATTTTTAAGCACGTAAACTAGAGTGGGGTGATTAGGAAGAAAAGGAAACAAGACTTCAATTTTTTTTTATCTCTTTCCTTCCAATTACTCCCAAGTGATTCTCATTGTACACTTGAGAGGGTAGTGACCAGGAAAATAAATGAGCATGTGTTGTATATCTGAGTACATGCTTTGATAATAGAAAACAAAACTTTGTATTAAAACAGAGTTTCCCAATACACCCAAATTGGGACATAATTAGTGAGGCTATTAATCCTAAATGCAGTACGCAGCTAACCCTTCTTGGTTTACTATTCTGAAATTGCAACTTCCTGTTTTAGATACAAGACAGAATGGTGCTTTTTTAAAAAAAACGTTCATATTGGGAAAAGAATGAAGGCAAAGAGTAACCATGAACCAGTTAGTATTTTGTAATTTCATAAACCTTTGTTGGTATGGCTGTCATTAAAGGTTTCTTCCCTGGAATTCCCACTGACCTAAGTGGGATTGATCAGTATCATTCTGCTATGACTGTCCAGTACACCTAGTCTCTATGGTAGCTTTTCTCAAATAAATGCTGCCAGGTACATTCTGGAATTCTCACCAGCATGACCAGAACCATTTCAGGTCAATAGAGAAGTTTGGTCTAGTTGGTTAGTTCAGGGGTGTCAAACCATTGAGGGCTGCATCAGGGCTGGGGTGGGTGTGGCCAGGGTGGGCATGGCCAGCTTGACATCACTTGTGTCAGAGGCACCTGTGGTGGCCGGAGTGCTCTGCCAGCAAAAATGGGCTCCCAAGGTCCGTTTTAGGCTGTGACGGCCTCCTGCAACTCTCTACCAGGAAAAACGGAGCTTGGTAGGGCTGCATGAGCCAGTCCTTCACTATTTCCAGATCAGCCCAGTGGGCCAGATCTAAATACCAGCCTTGAGTTTGACACCCCTGGTCTAGTGGATAAGGTGTCACACTAAGAAACAAGGATATTGTGATTTCTAGTCCTTTCTTAGGCATGAAAACCAGGTGGCTGACTTTGGGTCAGTTCTCAGCCTAATCCATCTCACAGGGTTATTGTAGTAGGGAAAATATGGGGAGGAAGAAGCATTAGGTATGTTTGCCACCTTGAATTATTTATAAAAATAATAAGGATGGGGAAACAAACAAACAAACAAACAAACAAACAAACAAATAAATAAATAAATAAATAAATAAATAAATAAATCTGGTCTGTGCATTATGATTTGTCAAAATTATGATTTGTCTACCAAGGAAAAACAGAAAACACCCTGCTGGGAATTTATACTCTTGGCAGGCAGTCCTCTTGTTCTTTGCTCATTCCTCTAGGAACATACACGTACATACAGGCTATCTGAGAAGCTGTCTCACCCCAATGAGACTATGGACTCTACTCACACCAGTAGAAGAGGCCTGCAACAGACCCATGTGCTAAGGAATTCTGTCAGGCAGCATCAAGGAGAAAAGCCTTTTTTGCTGTGTCCCCATCCCATCCTTTTGATCTTCCAGAAAGGTATTTAAAAAATGGTTTTGCTGGTTGGCTTGGGGGCCCAAGTGGTGTTCACTGCTGGATATGGTGGATTGGGTAACAAAACCTCATCCTGTGGCCAACCATCTTTAATTGTTTTCCACTGATTTTTTTGTGTTCTGTAACTGTCCAGGGTCACCCTATTAGGGAGATGGGCAGCATGTTGTTTCATCGTGACTGTGTTATTAAATAACCTAAGGAAACAACACATAAAGGAATAAAGGAACATGATTGTTTCATATCTTCTTGTTCTCCTCCTCTGCCAGAAAATAAATACAAAATCCTAGATAAAATTTGGAGTTTGAAACTCCATTGCTTGTGTCAGGATGCTCAGGTGAAGTATATTAGAGCAGGTCATTATCTTTTTGTTATATAATTTAGTGCTCTCTCTACATCTCCAGATCTCCAGATCTGGACGATGAAACTCAAATACTTTGGACACCTAATGAGAAAGAAGGACTCACTGGAGAAGAGCCGAATGCTGAGAATGAGTGAGGGCAAAAGAAGAAGGGGACGGCACAGAATGAGGTGGTTAGATGGAGTCACTGAAGCAGTTGGTGTGAATTTAAATGGACTCTGGGGGATGATAGAGGACAGAAAGGCCTGGAGGAAAATTGTCCATGGGGTCATGATGAGTCGGACATACTTCATGACTAACAACAACTACATCTCTAATAATACAGTTCTGCTCCCCATCTTTGGACATAATTATATAAGCAAAATGGAAACAGAAACATACATGGATGGATGGATGGATGGATGGATGGATGGATGGATGGATGGATGCCATTTATCTAAAGACCGATATGTAGTCACTATCTTTAATTACTCTCAGAGAATGAGTTCTTTTATATAAATCACAAATTTGAAATTCTTAGTAATCTTGCACTCCAAGTACTGAAACTACAATACATCCTTAACAAAAATCTGTACATGCATGCAACACATTCCCAAACTCCTAACTTATTAGTCATAAAAGCACTACTTGACATTCATCATTGATATGATTGAAATAGATCATTGAACAGCTGCCAGCAAAATTTAGTTATTAGTGTGCTTGAACAATGAGAAATTGAAATAGCTAATCATTCATGAATGCTTGAAATCCAAATTTTAAAAAAACATGCAAGATTAAAAAAAATAGAGTTGTAGTACTGAGAGAAAATTTCCAATAAGTTCTCTTGAACATAATTGTCTTGGATAACATGAAAAATACATAGTTAAAAACACATAGCTACAACTATCATTTTGAAGGAGTTTGAAAGAAGGCTTCAGAAAATGCATAGAGGATAATAGTATTAATAATAATGATGGTTATGTATTGAATCTAGTATCAAGTATCACCTGCTGAAGACCACAATAAGACTTGTTCTTATTCATAGTCCATTTAGACTATGCACTATTTTTATACCTCCTGCAGGGGTAAAGTTGATAATTGTAGAAGTGGAATGCTAAACTATATGGGCCTTTAGAATGATCCAATGAGAATCTAATGAGAATGAGAATCTTACACTCATTACCATTATAGTGATATAAATATATAACCTTTTTATATGCTGTTAGTTTAAAGTAACATTACACAGACATATATTGTCAATGCCTCTTTTTCCTAAGGCTGTGAAAGAGTGGTTGGCTCAAAGACACCTGGGTGGCTTTCATACCTATAACATGGCTAGAACTCAAGCCACCCTACACCTAGTCTAGTGCCTTAACAAGACCAAATTGAGTGTCATATGTTAACACCATTGGACAATTTTGTAATAAGACCATAGCCTTTGGAAAGAACCAGCAGTCCGTGTATTTGGTGTAGGTAATAAAGGATGGGGCTCAGATATTTCCCTGATGCCTTTAAATACTTTTTTTTTGAAGTCATATATTCTTTTCTTCTTTGAAGATTCTCTAATCATAAAGGTCATTCCCCAAAATTTAAGTTCTCAGAATGTCATCTGAAGTGAGTGTGTGTAGCCTTTTAGTTAACAACATCAATAATTCAAAGGTCAGTACAAATGCTCAGATGTCAATGGGGTGATTTTACAGCTAAGATACTGATTTTTCAAGTCCACCTTTTCCATAATTTGATATTTAATCCAACAAGCAAGAGAGCATTAAGGAGTTATTCGGGATAGTTGAAGAAGGTGGCTTTTGGGTCCTTTAGTGGAAGATTTCTTTTAACCTGCCCCTCGATCCCATTGTAGCTCCTGCATTGCGGGTGGGAAGAGAAGTTATTCCAGAACTTTCAGATTTGTAGTTAAAAAGAATCTGAGGGAATTCCAAACAAGGAATTTATTGTAGAATCACACTACCAAAAGAAATAATTTTATAGACCAGTACAAATGTCACTGTTGTATTTGTTACACTCCTAACTTTTCCACTGCTTATGAGGGGAGATCTGTCAAACAAAAAGAGATGAAACAGCTGCAGATTATATTTTTATTTGGTATTGCCAGCTTTCCCTCTGGATGCACTTGTCTTATTTTGAATACAGCAGGTCAACAGTGGGTGAGTCTTGGACTAGATAATCCTACATTACTATGGCTATTCATAGCTAGTCAGAAAAGTAAAAATTAGATCACCTTTCAAGAGCAAAATCTAGACCAGGATAGTAATATAAACCATGATTTCAAGAACATAGTGAGACACAAGAGAAATGGTTCATGAGATCAGAATCAGAGATCAGCCCTCTAAGTAAGGAGTTCAGTAAGGAATTCAGGCACAGGGAACCATGATCCATGAGTATAAGTAAGCAAGATATGCTACTTCCAGTACAATAGAATTGGAACTGAATTTTTAAAAATAAAGTCATAAGGCTACCAAGGAGTCTTCAAATAGCCCTTTGTGAGGAAGGTGCACTAAACAAAATCTTTGTTTTTTTCATGCACAGATATCAGTGCTGTCTATGGTCCAGAGAAATCCCAACTCTCATGTTTGATGAAGGATAAGGTTTTCTATCTCACAGTAAATCGTTCACTTCTATAGTGTATTTTAAATCTCCAATATAAATTCCTTTAGCTATCAGTGAATAGTGGCAGTGTGTTGTAAACTTCATCCTCAGATGAAAAGGAGAAATGTAGAAACACCTTGTTTAGGGAATGCAATGTATTGTATGAAGAGGTCAATTTTGTAGTGGACAACCACATGCTTCATATTTCATCGGTTTATAAATAAATATTACAAAAATTGTCTGCCTCCAAAAGTCTCTCCTCCAAAGAAAATTCAAATGTCTTTGACTCCATTTTGATGCATGATTTTCAGAAATTGGCCTCATGACTTTCTATTCCTTTAAAAAGGATAATTTAATACAACAGATGTTTTCAGCTTTTGATAATAACATATTATCAAGTCTCCAAACCTTGCAACCTTTCATGTTTTAGTCCTGTTCCAGCTTTACTTGGGATTTTCCCTAAGCAAAAAATAAACTTTTTTCCCCTTACATTGAACCCATTAGATCCACAAATTAAATCATGATGGCTGTTTGCTTATTCTTATGGGGTGGGGAGAACTAACTAGGGACCATTAGCCTGGATGGCAGGAAGTAACTACTTTCTTCTGGTCTGCCGATATGGCATATAAGAAAATAACAGATTTTTGGAACTAAGGCCACATAGAGAAAGCACCAATGTTATCTAGGCAGTTTATGTTAAAAAATAATCCCAGCAGATATAGCTTTAAATAGTGATCTGTACTTGTTTTTTTAATCTTTATTTTTGTCTTGGTTTTTATTTTACCAGTGCTTAAAAATAACATTACTTTGTTCACTTTTTTCCTTCCCCAAATACCACAAACAATATTGAGAAATTAGAACTCTAGGCCTGATATCTCATGGTCAAAAACAATTAGCAAACTCTTGTCAAGCAGTTAAAGATAGATAGAACCAGAATGCTTGTATTATGCTATTTTCATTCAGCCTTTGCAGGAGATGCCATCCAACGCACCAATTAATGTCAGTATTGGAAACAATGTGTTTAGATATGAGAGCTTTTGCTTTCCTGTTCAACATGCTCAATCAGCTATCAACAATTGCATTCAGGACTCCTGTTTTGGTTGTTAACATACAGTATGGGTGATCAAAGAGATTGTCTACTATTGCATAATCGCCATGTAATTAGCTGTGTACACACACACATACACACACAAAAAAAATCTGCCCAATTTTTAAAATACAGTGAGATGTGCTAAATATTCATTTGCCACCAGTTCCATGTAGACATTCTGAAGATGTATGGCATATTTATTTTCCATTTATTTTTGTTGTGCTTTAAATGGAATAGAAGGAAGAAGGCAGTAGGTTCATGATCTATAGAGCCTTGGTGATCCAGTGGTTAGAGTGCCGTACTGTAAGCTACTTCTGCTGACTGTCAGCTGCCTGCAGTTTGGCAGTTCAAATCCCACTAGGCTCAAGGTTGACTCAGCCTTCCATCCTTCTCAGATGGGTAAAATGAGGACCCAAATTGTTGGGGACAATATGCTGACTCTGTAAACCAGTTAGAGAGGGCTGTAAAAGCATTATAAAGCAGTATATAAGTCTAAGAGCTGTTGTTATTGCTATTTTCACATAAACTTTACAATTCTGTTGATTCCATCTCAGAGATTTTCTATAGCCTGTTTGATAGCATTTTATATTCATAAAACATTTACTTTGTCAAAATTTCAATACTGGATGTTAAATATCCTTGTCTATTCTGATATATGTAGGAATATGCCTATTACAATTGGTACATTTTTATTAATATGGTCTGAATGGATAAACAGCTGATTTCCAGGCTGACAGCAGAGTTCACATGGAAATGACAAATGTTCAGGGTTTTGTTTTGTTTTTTTTTAAATTAAAGGTCTTTCTCAACTAAAGTACATCTGGAATGAAATATGCTCCAATAGTTGGCTTGTTTACTTACTGGACTGAAAGCACTTCCTATCTCATTTCCCCAAAGACAGATTCCTAGATTGGTTTCCATTCAGTTAGTGAAGGCAAGATTGTTGCATCCTGATATAATCTAAAAGGCATATCACAAAAGAAAGAGACAAGTAAGAAAAAGAAAAACAGCACACCTGGGCACCAGTCCCTCATACTACATATTAGCTCTTCTATGTTCCAGGTGAAACAGTTTTGAAAAATGAAAATAAGCAGAAGTAGTGACAAGCCAGATGGAATGGCCATCACCTCTTGCTTGGCTGCAACTCAGTTCAATTTATAAGAAAATGATAAGGAAAAATTGCTCAGAGATTTGCAAAAGCAACAGCCAAAAATCTGAACCTTGGCAATAAAATATATAAACTTAGGTGCAGAGATATTTTGATATACTTCTATTTCAGGAAATTGATATTTCTACCCAGTTCTAGCCAGCTTTTCTATTTTTTTTCTTATTCACTTAAGGTAGCTTATTACAAACCCAAATGCAGAGCATAAAAGACAACAACTGAAAACTTCAAAACTAATCATAGTTATAACTAAAATTATTAAAAGGGCCCCTCCTGCTGCTCTAATTACTAGATAGTGTTATTATGAGAGAGGTGGTTCAAGAAATACTCAAACATTAACTATTCTAAGGTCAGTACCTAACTTCTTCATAGAAAGCATCTAGTTGCTAGCCCAAATATTTTGATGTAGAGCATCATGTTAGAGATGCATATTACATCCCTACACCTTGCGCTGGTCAGCAGTCCTGCTGTTTCGTTTTGTATTAATTTGCAGAATTGCAGAACTCTGCAATTTATAGAATTGCTTGTTGTGAAAGCAGTTGTAATTAAGGCAAGGATTGGTGGATCAGGGAGAATCACCATTGCTGTTCTAATTATAATAGTGAAAATGTGTTCCTCACCACAGTCATCATCTACAAATCTAATATTCTTTGTGGGTCAAGGAGCATTCTCAAAACTGGAAATCCTTTTGAGGGATTGAAACTCCATCCAATGAATGTCTGTGGATATTCTCAGTCATCCCTAGTCATGGTTGTCCTAAAGGTGCTTTTTCAAGAGGCAACTGGACTTTCTAGTTTTTCTTTGAAGATGTTTTGCTTCTCATTCCAAGAAGAAGAAGAGCTGAAGAAGCTTCTTGAATGAGA
>JANHFJ010001671.1:171946-184193 GCA_032468195.1 Cerberus rynchops
CCCTCGCGGTCATCCAAACGGACCCTGTGTGTGCGGTTTTCTTCCACCGATTTGGACCGGGTTTTCGACCAAAACAGTGCAATACCCTTTATTACTAAAAATCCGCATACTTACCGTAAGCATCTTCGTCAGGTTCCCCGCTGCTGGCCGAGTAGTACTCTAACACTGTTCTGTACACGCTGTAGCCTAGTTGCTTGTACATGTTCACCGCAACCTGATTTGACACTCTCACAAAGAGATACACAAAAAATCCACCCTTTCTTCACCAAGAAAGAAAACGGAAGGGTAAGAAGACAGCGAGAGCAAGTATAATTAAGATTATATGGCGTTATTATGAAAAATTGCAGCACTAAGTAAATGGCAAGATAGATGTATCTGTCTATGTGCATCAAGCAATTCTCAAATAAGAATTGAGATGCTAGGTTATTCCCTGATTGCAAAATGACTAGATTACTTTTCTTAATCTTTTTGGGCTTAATTATATTACTGTTCCAAAAAGAAATTCAAGGAAAAATTAAGGATACTCAAATTACAAGGAGGAGTCATTATGTCTATACATTTCAGATGAATGTGTCTCCTTTTATTACAATTAACTCTTGAATGGTTATTTTTCTTACTGCTATAAAATCTACTCATAAATGCAAAGACCAGCTCTATAATATTTAAAAGCACTTTGACCTACTGTATTATTTAAACTTGCTTTCTACATCCATGTAAATTTTTTTTAATAAATTGAAAACAACACTAATCTGTAAACTTATGCCATCATCTATTTTTAAGGATGACATAAGTTACAGCATAAAAACAATAGAGCTATCCTTCAGATTTTGTCATCTCTCTTGTGTGATAGAGGAATGTTCTTTCCCAATACTGAATACTGTTAAGTCCTCGACTTACAACAGTTTATATAGTGACCAAAGTTACAAGGGCATTGAAAAAAGTGACTGATCACCGTTTTTCACCCTTAACAACCGTGCGGCATCCCCATTCTCATGTGATCAATATTCAGATTCTTGACAATTGGTTCTTATTTACGACGGTCGCAGTGTCCCAGGGGTCATGTGACTTTCAATGGGGAAGCCAGATTCACTTAACAACCGTGTTTCTGACTTAACAACTGCAACCATTCACTTAACGACTGTGGCAAGAAAGGTCATAAAACAGGGCAAAACCCACTTGGCAACTGTTCTACTTGGCAAAAGACATTTTGGGCTCAACGACGGTCCTAAACAGAGGACTATCTGTATTGGTAATTAGGATTTTCACTTAAATCTAGTTGCTCACAACCTCCAAAATCAGACTCACCTCTCCGAGATTTCCTCCAGCAGCTCCATCAGTTTGGCAGCCAGCCCCAACCGGCGAAACTCGGGGGCCACCGAGAGCGCGGTGACGTGGCCATGCCACTCTTCCCTGGCCACGGATCCTTCTGCTTTCCCCATGACTGCAAGGGAAACCAGCGGTGGGTCATTATCCAACACAAAATGTTTGTTAGTTGGGGCATTTGTTTAGCACTTTTTTTCCTCCAAGTTTTTTATTTTTTACAATGCTAGCAATGTGTGAACAGGGTGGCACCTGAGTGTCATACATTTTGGTACAAATAAAATGATTTTAATCACATTTGTTACACTTTATAAACTGATGCACATATTTATATAATTACAATCTTCCATTATTAAATTATTCAAGATTTCTCATATCTTCTAGTGCTAATAAAATATTAATTCTATTTATTATCTTTAACAGGCTTATAGAATTCTAATAGTAATACACATATTTTATTACATTATAATATTCCATTAGTTAGTTATTTAAATTGTACTCCTTCGTTATTTAGTTGTTCAGTCTTGCAATTTTTATGTCAATCACTATATCTTACATATCATACATATTACTGCAAGTAAGATATTATTACCGGTAATTTGTCCCTTTGGAACGAATTGCCCCCGGAGATCCGGACCATTACAGACCTATGGACCTTCCGGTGCGCATTAAAAACCTATTTGTTCCAACAGGATGGTCTGCCTAGTACTATTAGTTGGGGGTTTTAAATCAGTTTTTAAATCAGTTTTTAAATTTTTAATCTTTGTTTAAAAATTTTAAATTTCTAATTTTTACATCAGGTTTTTAATTATGATCAATCACCTAAATTAGTTAATTTTGTTTCAAACTGTTATTTACTCTGTGTTTTTCTTAGATGGCTGTACACCGCCCTGAGTCGTTCAGGAGAGGGGGCGGTATAAAAATTAAATTAAATAAATAAATAAAATAAGAAGCTAGTGGCAGGGAGGAGAAAGGGGGACAAATAACTGAAAGAAACAAAACAGACACAAGGTAAAAGGAGGTCTTAAAAATCCCCAAACCATTGGCAGAATCTACTCCAAGGAAAATCTGTTGGAACAGCTAAGATGGGAAAGGTAGCTGACCAAACTACCTAGTATTCTGTGTGTTTATTACTTCCGTTTTTCTTTTCCTCCTGCCCTAAACTCATAAGGCATAATAGATGAAAACTAGCTTGGTAGCCACAACATTAGCTAAAATCTGATCTTACTCAAATAAAAGTCATATGCTTTTCTTATTGGCCACATTTACCTGCTTCCCAGAGCTGTTCAACATACACATAGGTGAACATATTTGAGTGTCCAAAATTTTCTCCCTTCCCCTCCCTGCAGAGGTCCATGCTTGCATTAAGCACCAGAAACAATAAATAACAAGGAAAACTATGAAAAGGTTTTCTTTAAAAAAAATCTGTATTCCATAATATTCACAACATTTGTGTTTTATCTATATTTATATATATAGATAAGTATTGAATTAAAATTATGAACAGCTCTAAATATTTTATATATCATACATATATTTATAATTACAGATCCACAGAAGATATCTTGCTGCACTACAGCCAGCTGTTAAAGCAGAAATAAATTTCATCATTGGCTCCCCAGATATGCATATATTTTGATTGTTGGGGTTTTTTTTTTCTTTTTTTGCAAATGTATTTACAGTTTACTTAGATCATAATAAATGGTTGTATGCTCTATTGTATAAACATAATAAAGATTTGGGTTTGTTTAAAATACAAAGACTGCAAATGAATACATGGAAAAAATACATAACAGGTACATTATTTATAATTTATAAATGCAAAGTTAAGACCTCTTAAAATTATTGCACTTGAGTATTTTTTTTACAGATTTCTCAGCAATCATTCATATATGTATATATACAATATATATATAAATTCTTAACTTACATCAACATACTTACATCAACACACACATACACACATACCACTGTTCCCCAATTCCTTGGATACAGTGGATATTGTTGCCTTGAAGTTGTGTGTTCCCAGTACAACTTAGGTATACATGGATCAAATTTACCACAGACTAATTATGAATGCTTTGAGTGCATGCATATTAGTATACCCTCATATTATAACTGAGCACAGTTTTTGGTCAGCAAGCATAACATTTAGAAGAAAATTATTGTGATGTGTTTTTGTTAGATTGGACTATCAAATTATAATGCAAAATTCTAAATAACAGTTAAAGAAATTTCTGTTCTTTGAACAAATGCAGTCATTTTATATGTGTGGCACAATGTGAGAATTACATCATAATTTCAAATTTCTGCAGGATGATGGAAACTGCATGATTTTTTGCAGGCCTGCTGCATTTTTTAAAAAGAAAATGCCATACCTATTATTATTTAGTGCTGGCTGAACAAATGATTTGTACATGCTAATACTACCCAGAAAAGAGAAATGTTTCTGGTTATCTATGTAGACTCATTGTTCCCCTGAGCTCCACACCACATGCCATGTGCCAACTGATTTGTATATTTTACATCCCTTATTTAAAAATTATAGTAGTGTACTCTTCTAGCAGATCTACAGAGTACAAACTAGACAATAATTACTGTGGAATATTGCTGCCCACTAAAAGTTTTTAATACACCAGTGCAATTTCCACCAAGCAAAATATTTGACCATATTATGTTTTATAAAGGTGCCACAGGCAAAAGCATTTCTATGTCTGCTTTAAGTTGTTTTACCCCTAATAAGGTAAATTTTAATATGTGCAGCAGTGAAATAAATGCCCAATATGGACATGTTATTTAGAACTTTATCACATTTTACTCAACTTCTGGGAATTCACTTAAAATGAACTTTTATATCATCTATGCACTAATCTTGGTGTTCATTTCTAAAATGATCAAACAGTGGGAAAGTGTGCAGGTTAGACACCTTCTCCCAAACTGTGTATAGGATCTTAAGGACAAATAATTCATTTTATTCACTTTTCTCATTTTGTAAAAGAAATATAAAAATAGAAGCCAACAGTTTTTCTCTATATTCTTACTGAAAGTATCAAATTATAAGGAGAATTGATCCAGAGAATGAAGGTGAAAAAAAAGTAGTTTCTTTACCAAGAAAATTGTGATGGTATTTAAGATTTTCTTTTCTTACATCTTACAACTGTTACAGCTTGGTGCAAGATTCTACAGCAGAAATTTATTTTGTTTTGTTGTTCAACACCAACATTAATACTTGTAACTTACATGGTTTTTATATTATCTCTACAAATCATAACCAGCATGTAGAACTCATTACCTGAAAAGATCCAGATAATTTAATAAATAAAGATGCAGAAGTATCCTAAATTGAACTGAGTAGTTTGAACTGAGTAAATGATTTGGAACAGCAAACTTATTTTTATATAACAAAGTCCCCAAAAAGTAGGTAAAAAGTTATACCTACTAGTATGCTTCACTAGATATGCAATACATTCATAAACTTATTCCTGGCAGTATTGTATCTTTGATATACTTTCATATTTCAGTTCTGATGAAGCAGACTGTGGGCTGGCGCAATAAACAACTATTAAAGATAATTGATTTTAATCCTATGACCCTAGTAACTGACCCTGGGATGACAGCATTGATGGTTAAATGTAGAAAATATCCAAATGGGATTAACAGGTGCCAAAGAGAATCAATATAGTAAATTAAAGTTAGTTCACATTCTGAAAACAAGTACCTATAAAGGACCTCTGCTGATTGCTTGACTGCAATCTGATGTCTGGCCAGCCTTTTTCATGATTGTTACAATATAGTCACATGTGCAATGACTGGGAGTAGGGACTATACATGCTACATAACCTGTAGGATATGTAGAGGGTGGTAGGCTGAATCAACCAGACCAATCTATCATATGACAAGCCAACATCCCCAAGTCAGCTATGCTAAAACTTTTCCTTAGTGCTTTTCTAACACTCCACTAGATTGTTCTTATGTTGTGTAATCCAACAAACACACATATTGTGTATGTGCATAATGTATTCATACACAGTTATTCAGATGAACCAAATGCATTAATATGTGGTGTATGCTTTCATTAATACTTCCTTGGTTGTGCCACACTGTAATATCTGCACAATGATGAAAGTGAGCAAGCTGAATACCATGAAGTTTAGGCAAGAGAAAGCTTTTTTTCCCCCAAGAACCTACACCTTTCAAAATACCTGTTAGGGCACAAAACTAAAATGTACAAATTAAATGTGCTAAAAGCCCTAGTGTTTTTGTGCAATTATATTTCTAACCAGATTGTGCGCTATTTATAAATAACATTATTCGAAGAGTGAAAATAACCATCCCCGTCATGCTACTAATTTCTTACTCTCACCATTCATCATCATGGGAGCTATTGTTCAACAAGATCTGGAAGGGAATAGGTTTCCTCATCTCTGTTGTATGTGCTCAGTTGTAACCCAGATTCTTTAGATCCTCACCAATAAAATAATTAATTAAAATGACATTGAACTGGCACAGTAGAACTTGTTTAACATCTTTCATAATTAATCAGCTAAAAACACAATTATATTCCAGAGAGGTAGCCATGGTAATTATATGCATGAAAAGCAGAAAAGGAACAGAGTTATTTGTCCAGAATCCATTTTAGGATCCATATCTCAGTTTATCAAATCAACTATCTGTTTTCCAATATTTTCTTCATTTGACTCTTTCAGCATTTGATAATTATGTTCAGACCATTGTCACATAGTACATGAACGCTTATGGGTCCAGCACGTTGGCATTTTGAGCATAATGTTGGAATGGGGCATACAATAGTGATGTGTATTGTATGTAAGGTTTTGCCAAGAAGGCCTATATAATAGACCCATTTAAATGCTATATCAAGTATATGAATGAAGCCTCCTTCAGCAGGAAGGTTCTCCTACCAAGATAGAGAGAAATAAAGCAAGGCAGAGAGAGAGAGAGAGAGGAGAGAGAGATTTCCATTCAAGTCAATAAAGGTGTTTATACTGAGGTCAGTGGTGCTAGGATTAAACCTCATGGCTTATTGGTACATTATCTGAAACTAGATTAACATATTTGCAAATATAGTTCTGCAAAGAGGTATAGACATTAGGACTGTACATGCTTCAAATTTGGAAGCAGCTTTTTGGGCCTCATAGGAGCACAGCTCCTCTCTGCTATCCATTAAAATAACTTAACTTTTTTCAGGGTTTTGTGTGAGCCTGAGAGAGAAGCCAATTTCTTCACCTAAATGCAGCCACAACTTGTTTCAAGCTCATAAGGCTGAAAAAGGATTATTCTAATTAGTATCAGAGGTGCTGTTGCCCGTGTAAGGTTTATAACACTTCTTTCAATTTCCTTCTCTCTACTTCACATTTTCAAAGTGTGTACAGCCTAACATATATGGAATTATAGCACATAATGAAATTATGTGCAGAATTGGGGCCAATATCAATACAGACATAATTCACAGTATGTAAGAACAATGGTTTAACATATCAGCTTTCTTGTTCCACGGGCAACAGGTTACAAGGCTAGACAATTTGTTTTAAAGATTTTCAGGTAAATGGAGATTCAAAGGGAAAGGTAGAACAGAGCACACCTGGTGTTAATGAGCAACACAGAAGCTACTAAGAACACGTAAGTACCATTATGACTTCTGGAGATTATGACTGTTGGGAAGGTCCTTTTTTTGTGAACTAGCTGGGATTTAGAGGCATCCATCTTCAACATTTGTTTAAACAATGACTAGCTTTTCCTGACATATTTCCACTACCACATTTGAAATTCAACCCATTACTGTTACTAGGGTTGAAAAGATGGGTCTTCAGGTACCTAGCGTGATACTTACAACCAGAGGTAAATATTCTGTTTCCAGGGTAGAAATGGTCATTTTCCCTAAATTACAAAATCACTAAAGAAACACTGATATATTTTTCTTAGCATCTAATAGGTGCAATAAAGTAGCTGCTTCATGATGCTAATCAAATAACTTTTGGAGACTAGTATCTGGAAATTAAACCTTCCATTTGCAGCAAGATAAATTCAAGTACTGTAAACTCAGTAATAGTTTCTGCCCCAGAGATTTTCTTCTGGAGTTCAAAGATCAAACAAAAACATTTACCATATCAGTGTGGAAATGTCCGATTACAGTCTAGATCAGGGGTCTCCAATCTTGGCAACTTTAAAATTTATGGACTTCAATTCCCAGAATTCCAGCCAGCTTTGTCTCAAAGTTGCCAAAGTTGGAGACCCCTGGTCTAGACTTCCCCAGCTGAACTTGGTATTTAAGCCAATCACAGTATTGTGTAATAGTATGTAAAAGTACCAGTGAAACCTCCTTACCACAAAGACACAATTTAAAACCAAGTTTAGGTTAGCTTTCCTAGTCCAATCATTTTGAAATTAAGGCCTCAGCAAAATAGCCTATTAAAAAGCCAGTCTTTTATATTTACAAGCCGACTTTTGCTTGAATAGTTTAATCTTGTGTTCACATTGTATCCCCAAGGAAAAGAAATTTGCACTCAGCCTTCCCGCAGTTTGTATTTGCAGGGTTTATCCTTTCTAAAAGTCTAAAATTGTTGTGGAATAAAAAGCCTTTAAATGTGGATCAGTCAACGATCTTCACAGGGAAAGAGTCTGAATCAGAAGTATCGGATTGGGATGGTATCCATCCATAAGCTTCTTCCCCTCGTATCACCTTTTCCCATTGTTTGAGATTTTCCCTGGAGAGAAAGGAAAAATTACTCACTTTTCACTTATTTTACTGATGTATCAGTATACAAGAAACATTCATAAAAGAGGATGTCATGATTACATCTGATATAAGCTCATCCTTCACAGAGGCAGACTGTGACCATTGAGCTCTCAGATCTGGGCTTTCAATTTGGGGAGAATGGCAACTGTATTGTTAATTATTGAATGTTTAATATCAAGTTGAAAAAAGTGTACCTTTATTCACCTGGATTATCATGGCAAAAGTGTCATCAGCATTGCTTTGTGATTACTAATCTACTAATGTTGCATGCGTTTAAATTCCTTTGCCTTGTATTTCACTTTCATCTTGTTTGTCAAACTCGTGTCATCACGGTGGCATCACGTGACATATTGTGACTTTCCCCCCCTTCGCTAAACCATGTGGGGGCAGGGCCAGCATGTGATGCATCCGGCCCGCGGGCCACCAGTTTGACAGCCCTGCTCTAAATAAAAATATGAAGGTAGATTAATGCATTCCCTATCATTTTTTATTTAGAAATTTAAAACAAGAGCAGCAATCAGGATTCCAAAGGGGTAGACACTAGCTGAAACATAGTGATTATTGGTGATCGATTGTTTGCTTGCAAACATTTTGTTACAGAATAACTGAGTTGGAAGGGACATTGGAAATCTTGTAATTCAACTTCCTGTTCAAGTAGGAAAGGCTGTCCCATTTTAGACAAATTGTTGTCCAATCTTTTCTTTAAAGACTTCCAGTATTGGAGCACCCACAACTTCTGGAGGCATTCATTGATTAATTGTTCTAACTGCCAGGAAAATTATTCTTAGTTCTAGATTGGTTCTCTAGACTAAATAACAGGTTCAGTGTCCAAAAACATGTGCAAGCAAACATCCAAGCTCAGAGAGCACCACATATTCCATAGTTCCACTCTGAGCTACATAGATTATCTTCTATTGGTAAAATTAAAGAAATTATGAGACCTTCTTTTAAAGCAAATAGCCCTTCTAACTATATTGTTCTGTGCACCTAATTTACAGTACATCCCTCTTCTGTTGTTAACAGTTCCGAAGAGATTTTAAGTAGAAATAATCATGTAATATCCCTCCTTATGTAGAAGTAAGATTATTTAAGGGTTTATAGTTGACCGTTCAAGTCAAATTCATATTTACCTGCATGCCCGATGAAGTGGTGCTGTGGGAGGGAGAATCTGTGCAAGTGTGCCATAGCAGGGCAAAGCTACAGCATTATAGAACCCAATCTTGAAAGAAATCAAAAATCAAAACACTATTAGTCAAATATTATTCAACTCAAAATTTGCAACCATTCCTTTGCTAAGAGACTGTCATATATTCTCGCTGTATTTTACAAATGTATGTTAAATCTCTTTTTCCTTTCTGTTACAAAACTGAAAGAAGCTCTTCTTTCACAGCTCTGGATTTCTGGAATGAATAATAATATTCAAATTAATAACTAACATTGCATTTTACAAGGGATCATATTAGCATTCCAGATATGCCTAGGTGTTCATAATTAATAAATATAGGCTTTCCTTTTACTTTCATTATTTTTACGAATAAGTAATTTGGATCATTTGTTTGATAGTATCACCAAATCAGCACATTAATACTGAAAAAAATATTCCCTTATTGGGGAGATATAGGTGGCATAAAAATTAATAAATAAAATGTTTAGTCTGTTGAGAATTATAAAGAGTTTATTACATTATTCTAATTTTTAAAAAATGAAAATCGATCAAAAAGCAAACATAGCAATATTTAAATAATGGATAAAGGTAAAGGTTCCCCGTGCGTATACGTGCTAGTCGTTCCCAACTCTAGGGGGTAGTGCTCATCTCCATTTCTAAGCCAAAAAGCCAGCACTGTCTGATGACAATTCCATGGTCATGTGGCCGGCATGACTAAATGCCAAAGGCGCACAGAGCGCTGTTACCTTCCCACCAAGGTGGTCCCCTATTTTTCTACTTGCATTTTTATGTGCTTTCGAACTGCTAGGTTGGCAGAAGCTGGGGCAAGTAACGGGAGCTCACTCCATTATGTGGTGCTAGGGATTCAAACTGCAAAATTGCTGACCTTTCCGATCAACAACCTCAGCCTCTTAGCCACTGAGCTGCCACATCCCCTTAAATAATGGATAAAATGAAATAATGGATACATACATTCAAATTAAATCTATTCAAAAGCTATTTTAGACTTACCTGACCCTGAGGAACTTCATCTTTTTTATCTCTGTCCATCATAGGTATAGGTTGAATACCTAACTTCTTCATTTCATCACCCTGAAAGAAAAATAACTTCATTTATTTCTTAATTATTCAGCTCCCAATAATAAAAATTAAACATATTAAATATATAATGGAGAAAAACAGCAGAATTCTGAAAACATAAAGTTCTTATGCCGGCACACTTGGTGTCTATAAACTGTTTCTTAATTTTTTTTTTAATTGTTCCTGCTTTTAAAATACAAGCTGCTCAGAGTTGTTTGGAGCCAGGTGACCTCTCAATTACAAATGAACAAATAAATGAATAACATCAATAGTTCCAATAGTTCAGTCAATCTTAATTTTCTGTTCAAGTGTCTACTGATAAATGTGGAAATGAATCAATTATGAAATGCACATACCTCAGCCCAAAACTCTGCGTATATATCATTGGCTGTCAATCTGGTAACATGCCATAATTTTGTCACAGAACACAAATCACAAGCTGTCATCATCAAGCCAATCACGCGATCCCTGGAATATAATAACTTGTGTAGCTAAAACAATTATATGCCTTTTCAAATACATCCTATAAGTAATAATTGGTATTGGAAAAAAATCTTGATTCAAAGCTAAAACAGATCAGTTAGATGAAAACACAAAGAAAAACAATAAACAATAGCATACTCAGTGTTAAGGGTAATTAATACTATTAAAACCATTCAATAACCTAACAGATGACTTTTCACAACGAGAAGGTAACAATAGAGGCATCTGATAAACCTAGTTTGGAAAAAATACTGCCACAAAGTCATACCATATCACCAAAAGGACTCTAGTCATTAGCTGCCAAAAGGGAAAATAACTAAGCAAACAAAATTGGTTAATGTTGCTTTATACCAGCTCATATACATTATAATGTAACATTGCCCAAACAGTATGAAGCCATGTTAAATAAGAGTTAGCCAAAATAATGTATTCTAACCAATGCACTATGCACTACCATACTCCAAACTCAAAATTATCAGAAACTTCCTCAATGCACTGCTGAACATATACCAACAATAAAATACCTCTTGATTGATTCCTTTATGAGGGTTTAGTGCACATTCCTCAGAATGTTTTATATATTAGACTAGCTGTATAGCCAAATACAGGAAGCTAAATAGCCTTCAAAACAAGGAAATATGATTGAGATTTCAAACCATAAATATTCACTTGTATTTTACCTATGTGCTTGGTTTTTAAGATTCAGTGATCTTATTTGTTGCAACTCTTCCAGTTGTTTTCTGTTTCCGAAATACAGAGCAAGGTCTGTAGCAATAATGGCTTTGCGGATAATTTCCAAGACCTGTTCGTACTCATCCGAGTTCAAATTAGAGAAAATATTGTGGCCTTCCAGCTAGAAAAAAGCATATATAGATATTATTGTGAATAATTTAAACCTTGTTTTAAGTCTATATCCGGCCTGTATAGTAGCAAAACAAGATATTGGATTTACTTATATGCATTTTAAAAAAATGATTATATTCCTGAATTTTTAAGGACCTAGGACATTTTAAAGTAGTAAACAAATTTGGAATTTTGAAAATGGGATGAAGCTATTGTAAGTTTTGAGTGTAAGCCAAAAATTCAAAACAACTCTTAAACCAGTTCCTAGTTATTTTTATTATTATCAAATAAAATGAATGTAAAAGGCAGCTCAACACTTCCCACTGGGTATACTTTATCACGTCTTATAGATTTCTGATGACACAAAGAAATATTGGAACATATTTGTGTCTCAAGTCAGAAGATTATTAAATCAAATATAAAATTGAAACCTGACATTTTCCTTTAAGAGCTGTTGGATAAAGAATTTGAAAGAAAATGTTGAACTTTGTTATTATATATGGAAAGACAGGTTAATTCACACCATAGAACAGGGGTCGGGAACCTTGGCTCTTTCATGACTCATGGACTTCAACTCCCAGAATTCCTGAGCCAGCCTGGCT
>JANHFJ010001673.1:138286-148352 GCA_032468195.1 Cerberus rynchops
GTGAGTGGGATCCTGAATTACTTGAGTCAGGCTCATGGCTGTCATGGAAGCCATGAACTCCTGAACAACCCCCGAGGGCATGCCGGCAGATGGAAGGAGTATGTGGAGTAAGCAACAACTCAAACCTTGCTAGCCTGCTGAAATGCTCAGAATATGTGTGATAATAACTCCCTTTCTAGCACATTTTGTAGCAGGGTAGCAATCAAAGTTGCACAAATATCTACAAAAATGACAGCATAAAAAGAACACAAGTCATTGATTCCACTTTTACCTATAAGAACAGGTAAATAGAACAAAAATATTTCTATCAAAGGGTAAAGACTGTAAGTCCAAGATAAATCTCTGGTGATAACGTGGACAAGTTCATGTACTTGGCAAGAATTTCAAAGTAATTTGCCACAGCCTTTTCTTAAAGTGTTCTTTCCATATCAGTCTTCAGGCCTGAAATCTCCTGGTCACCTCCTATTCAGCAAAGGTTCCTAATAGTTTTCTAGATAGCATCTTAAATTGGACCAGTGTAAAGACTTCAGGGTAGTTCAGTACTGCAACACTGGATTGATAAAAAGTGGAACATCATCTGAATTTGGATTCTTTCATAGCAGAATGACTGGTAATCTGTCTTGAATCTCGTTACAGATCTATCTCTCAGATTGTTTCTTTTTAAACACTTTAAATTTTTTCAGGATGATAAACATAAAAAAAAAAGATAAAGCTGGAAGATGTGTATCTATTTTCTTCCAAAATAGATTTAAATTTATCAGTCCAAATAATTGTTTACAATTTAAAATATGGCTATATGAATGATAATCTGGAAGCAACTCCCAATAACTACAACATATCATTTCTATGTGATTTTTCACCAATTACACTATAAGGCTTTTAATCTGCAGTCTTGGATTTAATTTTTATTTGCTGCAGTTTCCAATCGTAATGTTGTATTGTACTTCTATTTAGGTCACAGCAGGAAGAGCATCTAGCTGACTCTGGCTAATTTTGGAAAAACGAATTGGGGTTAGACCTGATTAGCATAAGATTGGAAAACCACTATTAAATCTCAAGGCTAGACAGTGTTTGACTATGAGTATAATGGTGTTTTTGTTCCCTTTTACAAAGGGAAAAAAGTCAGAGTGAATGTGAAAACAACAGAGGATAAATTTTGTGAAGTGTGCCTATGAAGCTGTTTTGCAGAATTCTGTTAGAAAAAGTACAAGAAGTAACAATGACTAAAATTTAGGAAATGCAGTGCAGCTTTACACCACATGGTGATGGATATATTACATTTTTGCACTTCAAATGGTCATTAATAACCACATGATAGTAGCAAGAAAATTATGTTTGCTGATTTAATGAAAGCATACGACAAAATAAATCAGCTGGAATAAGTGACTATCAAGATGAAGGCTGATTGCTGAACGCAGTAAGAATGATATAGGATAAAGCATGGGTGAGAATAAATGGAATACTTAGTAAATAGTTGGATGTTGAACAGAGAATAAGATGAGAATGTGTGTTGCCCCCTTTCTTATTTAATGCATTTACAAATAAATGTCAATGTCATTAGCAGTGAGTTGGTTAGATGTGAATCTTTGTACAAAGATGATATGCTGTTGGCCGAGAACCCAAATGATTTGCAATAAATTATGGCTGTATGATAGAACAAGCAATATAGAAAATGATGTGTCCAAGATAAAGATAGCTGTTATAAGTAAAAAAAAAAAAGAGTTAACATTGGCAAGTAATACATAAATGGCAAAAGACCAGAGCAAGGAGATAGGCTGTGTACATTGGTAGAAGAACAAATGGATGAAGAAATGTTCAGATATGTAAAGATGAGAGACAGAAACTAGCATATGGTATGTTATGAAATAAATATGTGGCGGGAAAAGCAAGAATGGTTATGTGTTTCTCTACTTTGTAATATGAAAGTGAGAGTTGATATGATAGGAGAAACAGAAAAATAAGTTGGCCACAGAAGGAATGGGTTACTTAAGAGGTATGTGTGGTAAAACAAGAAGGTAGTCAAACAGTGATTGATTGCTAAATTAATGCAGATTGAATACAAAACAGAGTAACCAGTATGAGATAAATTCTTATTTTAATGGTTTGGGGTTCATAGAGAGGATGAATGAGAAATTCCAAACTGATATAGGAAAGAGTGAATGGTTGAAAGAAAGGGAAGATGCGAGGCTGGATGAGGTTGATGTGTTCCTCAGAAAGAAAAGACACAAGAAGTAGAAAGAACAAAAAGAAATGCATGAAATGGGGTATGGAGGTAGTTGGAGGTAGTTTGGTTTGCTAGGACAGAAAACTTTGCAGAAGCTATGGTAGATTGCAGTAATATAAATTAGTTTTAGCTATATTTCCTTTTCTTTTACTTATCATTTAATTTCTTTAGCTAACTTTTTCTCTGCACTCTGCATAAAATTGCTTATCTCAAATGGAAAAAACAAGATGGATGTCTGTATGTGTATGCTAAATATTTATGTAGAAGCAAGGTAGGATATTATTTGTTTATAAAGTTGGAAATGGATTCTCATAATAGAGAACTTAAAACATCATTATGCCATAAAACAGCCAGGGGGAGGGAGGTTAGATTTTGCTATATTAAATTATTATCCTAGAGCAGACCAGGCCACAACTGAAAAACAACCTGCAACTGAGCATGAAAGAACCGAAGGACAGGGGAAAGGCATATGCTCTAACCCAAAGATGCTTTTTCAAGAGGCAACTGTTTGTTTGTTTTTAAAGACGTTTCCAGATTACAAGATTTCAGAGTTGAGGAAGCTTCTTGGATGAGAAGCGAAACGTCTTCAAAGAAAAACCAGAAAGTCTAGTTGCCTCTTGAAAAAGCACCTTTGAGACAACCATGACCTAAAAGAATTTCCATAGACATATGGCCTATGTAAACCTTAGCAGTTAGTAGCAGCTACTCCTCTTGCCTACTTGCTCTCCCACCCCAAATGAAACTTAGGCTACTGTTTCCTTGCTGCACAGGGGGTTGTTTAAGGAAATTACCCAATGTTTCTTTTTGATTTTAGGGTGAGCAACCAGAAAATAAACTTTTTATCAGCAGTTGATGTGTAACGCATCTTGAGACGTTCAATGGAGAAATGCACAGCTAGGCCTACTGCATGATGGTGGGTTATGATATTAAGAAGGCTTAAATTGCAACTTCAATAATCTCTCAAATAGCCACCCAGCAAACCCTTTGCTACACTTCACACTGAAATGTACACCCCTTTTGTTGTACAGTAGTAGCTACTGAGGTGTTCATTGCACCATCTGGTTCATTACGGTATGCAGAATTAATGTAAATGTTAAGATCCAAAATGATGAAAAGGGATTTTATTGCTATACTGCTACAATGTTCTTCTCTTGACCTTTCATGTTGTTGAATTAATGGAAGCAGACGGTGAAGTTCTTTGCATGACCAAGTGGTGTCCCTCCCTTAAAAGGAATGATAGCGTTCCACTCCTATAAAAACTCTCCATTTAAAAGTTTATGGTAAATAATTCACAGGTGCTTTTGCAGTTATCATTGTCACAGTCTTTTGACTTCTGTAATTAGCATGCCTTTTACCAACCTTACCTGACTGAGCAGCTGCGCCCTTCCAGAAGAGGAATAATCTACCATACTTGTGCTAATGACCTATAATGGCATGTGGGAATGACCTTGGGACATAGGCATGAGCAGATACGATCCGTTCATTCTTTCTAGGGCTGAGAGAAAGTGTTTGGTCCAAGGACACTCTGCTGGTTTGTGTTGACGGCAAGGCTAGAATTCATAGTTTCCTGGTTTTATTCTGGTGCCTTAATCACAACCGCCAACTATTGTACTACAGTAACTAGCTCTACTGATGGCTTATTAGCTCTGATTGCCAGCTACCTAAAAGCTTCCAGATCATCACTGGTATGTTAAATCTGTAAACAACTTGGAAAAAGAAATCTAGTAATGTTCTTCACATAGCAGGTGTTAGAAGGCAGATACAGAAAAATCCCCTTTGCTGAACAAAGATGCCCCTTTGATATAGATGCAATGGAAATCCCAGTCCATTTTTTTTTTGGTGTACTGCCAATTCTATAGCTACTCTCTTTGTAGTTGATCTCCCCACTCCTCTCTAAATTCCCAGGACAATCTTGTTTTCTTAAACAACGCTAAATTGTCTTATACCATGTAATGTCTGCTCTGCAAGGAGTAATTATTGTTAATGATTATTCAGTGCATTACTATGGTGGTCTTTTCTTTTGGGGTCTGTGGTCATAATATAGTCTATTCATCCTCAACTGCAGCTTCTAGTAGGATGCCTTCTCTATTATACACTTGTTTAAGCACTTCCCTTCCCTAGGGAACCCTATTAACAATGCTGCCTTATGGTCACTTACATACGGACCTCCTCCCTACCTTCTCAATATTAAAGGTGCAGACAAAAGTTTATTTATTTGCATTAATTCATTTATTCCTCTTCAATTCTTTTTTATTATGTATATTTGACATTAACTGTTGAACAGGAGTTTTTTTAGGGTTTTTTTTTCCCCAGTTCAACTGAAATATTTTATGGAAAGTAGCACAGAGATTTTTTTTAAAAATGAACAAATAAACTTGATTAATCTGCACAGTCATGATGCAAATTACCTGTAAAACTTTCCCTTGAGGGTTCTCTTCAAACGACAACAGCTGCTGGTAAAGAGGTTCCAGCGTTTTTCTTGCCACTTTTGTTTTCTTTTTGGCTATACAGACTCCATTTTCTAATAGATACACCTTTACATATGGTGCTTTGGAGGGAAAAATATAAACAACTGTTAAGAAAAAATTCGCATTAGCTGTGCCCTTGAGCAGTGACATTTAGCTTCAACTGAGTATTTCAGATAGTATAATGCATTTATGAATTACCAAAATAAATTATTTATGCAAGCTTCTCTTTCCATCCTTTGTCCCTCTTCTGTAACATTGAGAATGAGCAAATACTAGCACTATTGCTTCATGGTTCAATAGATGTTTATTCTTCAATAGAAGACTAAGCAAAGCAGAAAGACAATTCACAGTTGTAGCTTTGGATCCCAAGAATGCTAAGACTTTAGCTTAGGATTCAGATTAAACATAGTTTCAGTTGGGAAACTGTGACCATCCTAGACCAAAATGCTATGGAATTTGTAGAAGCCTGGCACTCTGATAAATTATCCATCAATAGACACATAGACATAAACAATATCTATATACTATGCAAAAGAAACAATCAAAAGCCAAGAAGGGAACAAAAAGACCCAATCACCTCCCCACCACCAATCAGCACCCAGAGAAACATAGATTAACTCCAGCGTTAACATCAGACAAACAATCAAGTAAACAACACTCCAATCAAGGAACTGCCAAGCAAGACAGCCCAACCAAAGAACTTTTAAGACCATCCCCCTCAAGACTGACAGGCCAAGCGACTAGTATATAAACTGAGAGCAAATCCCATTCCTTACTAGCACTGATAATGTTACTTAGTTTGGATAATAAAACATCTGCAAGAAAACAACAAAGCTCAGAGAACACCAAAGACCCGTCATACTAAGAGTTTTCATGCAAATAATAATGCATATAGCATTATTAATTAATTTCATATATCAAAACTGGGACAGAATTTAGAAAACTGGATTTAAAAAGTAACTATATTGCAGATCTCATGTCTAAAGAAGAGGGCACTACGGAGATGTTCAGTACCATAAAGCTGAGGCTACTTTCACTATTATGGTTATGGAAAAGGTAAGGTTGTGGAAAAACGAATTGTTCCCATACTATCACAGCATTTATAGTTCTGGGAGCTAAGCATATGTCTTTTACCTGGCAGTGTCTTTGAACCTGGTTTTACAACAAGGCCTCGTGCTCTTATTATTTCTACCTCCAATTGTCCCTTTTTGTCCATCATTCCAACTTGGATATCACCTAAAGAGACAAAAAATGCAAGTACTTCAATGAAAAGCAGATACAATGGTATGAATGCATGTGCATGCGCATGCACACACACACACACACTCAGTCTGTGATTATATAAATAGACATTAAAGTAAATATTTAAATAATTCATCTGTACCTCATCATCAATTCAGTTTAACTGAAAACTACATCTGATTACTCTCGATTGTACCAGATTCTTACTTATAGGATTGAACAATAGATTTTCTGTTTCTATTATTAACAATTATTAACAATTTAAAGAATGGGATAGCAGTTCTCAACTGGGGGCCCTGGGATAATTCAAGAGGACTAAAGTTGGAAAACATGTGCAAAGGGAGCCAAAGAAAAGCAATGTGTATGATACTGAAAATACTATCTAGCTGATGCCACAAAAGGCATCGTTCCATTTCTGTATCCATAATAGAACTTGGACAAGGGCTCACAGGAGAAAAGCAAGGTTGAAGTGAGCCATGGAAGAAAAAAGGATGAGAAATATTGCTAAAGGATATATTTTCCCAATTCAGCCATATATCTAATTATAATTTTCCATCAAATCACCATGTTTTCTAGAGGTTAGATATTCACAGTTGCAAAGAAGCCACATGAAATAGTGTTAAAGTGCTGGATTATGAGGGGAGATTGAGATTTTAGTCTTTAGACATAGAAAGCCGCCTTGGGACAATCTCTTCTTGTCAGCGCTAATTAGCCACAAGGTATATATTTATTTATTAAAATTTTTTGCCACCCATCTCCCTTCGAAGCGACTATGAGTTGCTACGTTAAATTACTTGAAAGAAATGCTTGTATACTGGTAGTTTTGCTGTAAGAATTACATAAGCACAATGCAAAAACAAATGGGACTTGTGACCACTCAGGGCAAATGTTAAGAAAAATGACAACAGATGCTCCTAACCACCCTGAGGTATGAGAGATTGTGTGTGTGTGTGTGTGTGTGTGTGTGTTTAATGAGTATTTTCCTTCCTCTTCAAATCTATTCTAACTCAAAATTATTCTAACAAATCTAAAGTGAATAGGTGGTTGACCAAGAGCAATTCAGTTTGAGTGTGATTATTCAAATGTCAACATTTCTTACCCATAGCTGGAGTAGCCAGGGTCTGGCGTCCAACGAGCTGTGCAGGGCCAAGTCCATCCAGAAAATCACTGAATTGGCTATCTGCTGCCAACCGCACACCAGGAAAGATCAAACTAATAGAAAGCACATTTCTTTTTACTAAGATGGTTCTAACACAAAGATCCATTATAAATTATATTATAAATGTGGGCAACATTAGTTATGTTCCATTCTATATCTACTGTACATTTACAAATGTTATTTTATGACCCAAGAAATAAATGTATTACTGAATATGCTGAATATTTTATTTGATCTTAAAAATATTTTCGATCATATTGTATCCTGGAGTCTGACTGGAACCAAATAAAATTGATTGAGAGTTACTGAAAAGAACCAAACTGGGCAGAACACATTTCCTGCTAATATTTTCAGTCAAATACTGAATTTAAATGTTGGTAATTAAAGTATATCATGTAAGCAGTTCCTCTGTTCTCAAGAGTTTTTAATCTTCAAGATTTACTCTAAGCCTCTTTCAAATTGTAATGAAGAATGGCACTGAGTGAAGATAAAAGAGTTTGCCTTTATCTAAGCATATTTGTTAGAATATAACAAAATGCCCTGCATGCCAAATAGCTACTGTGATATCTTTCTTATCTTCTAAATAACCTGGCATTTTTTTGACTGGCTGAAAAGATATTTGAATCACTTTTTGCAGTGTCATTGACAAACGATTGCATGGCTTGTTTTACTTCCTGTCTCTTCAGATGAATATTGCTCAAGATAGCTAGCTTCATATCCATAAAGCAGTGCCTGAACCAGAGTTTCTGAACCTTGGCAATTTTAAGATAGGTGGATTTCAAACCCCCATAGTTGGGGAATTCTAAGAGTTGAAGTCCGGGAGATGGGACTTTCTGAAATCCTAGGAGTGAAAGTCCACCCATCTTAAACTTCACAAGGCTGAGAAACACTGGTCTAAACAGAGACAGCAAAACTCAAGATGGCAGTCATGGTGGTGCACCTGTAATCCTGCCCCTTTGGTGCAGGTATGCAACACGCACATACAAAAGGTATGTGATTATACTGCAGCACCCAACATCTTGTCCTTTGTGCTCTTTCTAGAGATGCCACTGTCCTTCTACAACAGCCTTTTCCTACTTGGTACCTATCAAATGTGTTGAAGTAAAAATCCCATCATTCCCTTCTATCTTGCCTATTGGTATACAGCACTGGTATCCAGGCATGCCAGAAACAATTGTTGGGGAAGAAGGATAGGGCTAATTTTCATATCCCATTAAATGCATATGTTATGACTGCCCTTCTTTTACTCTGTTACATTTGTAAAGGAGGTGACAGCCTTATTTATGTGATAGCCAGTCTAAACAACCGGCCCTGAAATTAGCATTGTGGGATATAGAAAAATTCAGCAAGGGGAAGAGAAGCTGGCCAGAGGTGAAATTCAGCAGGTTCTAGCCGGTTCGCTAGAACTGATAGTAAACTTTCTAAGCAGTTCGGAGAACCAGTTGTTAGAAGAAATCTCTTTGTTTTTTTCCCACTTTACAGGGTTAATCCTGTAAGGAAGGCAGGAAAAAAATTCTGGTGTTTTTAGCCTAATCTTTATTGCCCTGCTTACAGAAACTGCCCACCCAGTCATGTGACTCCCCCAGCCACGCCTACCAAGCCACGCCTGCAGAACCAGTAGTAAAAAATTTTGAATTCCACCACTGCCACCATGTATCTTCATCATACTAGCTAGGTGAATATTGTGAAAATGAATCAGTATGCATAAACGTGAACTAATGTGATGTGCATGCAGAACTGAGTGGCAGCTGTTGATCTTCTGTTCAACAATAAACTCCACTTTGGAAGAAATTGTCAGTAGTATTTGAGCTGTCAGCACTCCTTATGAGAATAGATTTGAAAGAATTACTCTGATGTGGGGAGGATCATCAATCAATGCTACAGCATGCGCTTTGTATGAAGAAGATCCTAGACTAGTTTCTGACAACTTCAGTGAAGAGAGTGAAGCAGAATTTCGTAGAAATGTGAAAAATGACTGCCTGGGATTTTGAATGTTACTGGCATCAGAATCCTGGACAGATAATCTGAATCAATATGAGGGTTTTTCCTGTGTCGGCAGGACAGTGCATAACTCTGGGTTAAATGCAGATAGCAGTGATCCTGCAGAACACAGAATTTCAGCAACGTGTGGGTTTTCTCATTGTTTCATAGTAAACTTTCTCAAGTAAAAAAGTTCCCTGCTACACAGCTATTATAGGAATAGTAAATTAAGAGAAGTGGCTGAAAAAACAACCCCAAATTGTCCAGTTGCTTCAACTGTTTTACTGAAACAGAATCAGTATAGAGCAGATAAAACCTCTTGGGTTAGTAAATGAACAGACTTATAAATGAAAGTAGTATGGACTAGCTTCTTAGCAAAAGAAACTCCAGGAGCTACCTAAATTAAGCCTATGTATAATATTGATTGGTCCTTGTGCATTTGGACACTTGAGTGATGTACCTGCACAGAACCACCTCTGGGGAGTTTCTATGGCTAAAGAGATTTTTGGTTGATCAGGTCTGTAGCTAAAAGGACTTTCTTTCAAGGCCTGCCTGAAGGCAAGATGAAATATTGCACCAACCTTTAGTAAATGCTTGGCAGTGGAGGCAAAAATCCAATAAATGGATTTTTCTCAAACCCAAGAGGCAAAGAGAATGCTCCCCCACTTCAAGCACTACCAAAATGGTACCCTTGTTTCCACAAATCTGAAGACATAATGGGGAACACAGTTACATTCTGCTTGTCAGTAGAAGCTGTAATCAAGGAAAATATGTATTTTTTTTTTAAATGAAGGGACATCAAAGCTATAAATTGCTTGATAAAGTAATGTGTGTTTTTTCTCTGTTCTTGCAAGAATAGCAAAGAAGTCTAATGCTTTTGCTGCAGTGATAACAAATGGATTGGAGTGAGAGTGAGATGCTCTTCCCAGAAAAATCTCTTTGGCTATAAATCAGGGGTCTCCAATCTTGGCAACTTGAAGACTTGTGGACTTC
>JANHFJ010001673.1:156998-172615 GCA_032468195.1 Cerberus rynchops
CAACTCCCAGAATTCCTGAGCCAACATGACTGGCACAGGAATTCTGGGAGTTGAAGTCCACGAGTCATGAAGGAGATGTAATTGCCCACCCCTGCCCTAGTCCTTTTCTTTAGACTAGCCAAACCCAAAATCCTGCAACTGTTCTTCCTATGTTTCTATCTCCAGGCCTTAAAGGTTGCATCTAATCTGTACTTGCACCTTTTTGTTTTTCATATAACACCTTGCTTTTCTTCATGTTAAATTTCATGTTGTTGTTGAATAGAGTTCATTGTTCAAATCTGTCAAGGTCTTTCTGGATCCTGAGCTTGTCTTCTGAGGTGTTGACTATGCCTACCAGCATAGTGTCATCTTGTTAAAGGTACTCAGCAAAATTCTGATTCAAACAATACAAGAAGACAATACAACAAAACTTAAGAAATGAAGTGTTTTTGTTGGGCAGATATTTTGCTCATTTTCAAGGCATTAAAAAAAAAGGATATGAAAAAAGGTGGTTTTATTTAATTTAGAGGAAACACATGATGAAGTAGAATGTTTCTTCTAGTTTAAAATAAACATTCTCTAATATGTTTAATGTTTAAAATGTTTAATGTTCAATGTTGAGTTGATGTTTAATGTTCAGAATAAGCATTCTCTAATATAATAAATATTCTCTAATAATAAACATACTCTAATATTCCTAAGGATATCTAATCATATAGTAAATGCATTACTATTATCCCATTCTACTTAGTCCTATTGGTATCTTATGATTATCACTTGTGGGTGTATCTTCTGATTTATGATCATATCTTTTGTTTTATGATTTATCACTTGGTTGCATATGTACCAGAGACAAATATCTTGTGTGTCCAACCACACTTGGCTAATAAAGAATATTCTATTCTATTCTATGTTTTGTACAAATATAAATTTGAAAGTTGGTTGCTGAAACATAATAATAACAGTAAATTATAGATGAAACCATGTGTGACCACCAATAAACTGTTTAGCAAATGATTCAAATTGAGCAGAGATAAGACAAGAATATGCAATGACCCCTTAATTGTTTACTGAATTTATGAATAAATCATAAAACATAATTGTGATGATAGTTGACATGTATTAAGAACATGAGCTTATATATATTTTCCTATGCAGATGATGCAAATTTTTTGGGCTGACAGCCCAAATGATTTGCAGTCAATGTTAGAATGCCTGATAGAATAAGAAGAACAAAATTAGTTTACCAGGAAAAAAGGTAGTTGTAGAGAAAAATAGATGAATTTGTGTACTTTAGCTGGTTGTTTACTAAGGACAGAGAAACACAAAAATGTAAAGCATGCAAATGCTGGTTAAAAAGAAAATTAAGTCTCTTGTCAGGAATGAATGTTGTGCTATGCATGAATATTTAAACATCTTGACTCACTCAATACGAAATCTATTGATTTTGAAATGACTGTATATTCAGGCTCTTGGTTTAGAAGAGTTAGTTCTCTTCCTCTTTGCTTTTTTATTTATTATCAGTGCTTTGCATTATTTCAGACATCTCTAATTAGCTTACCAGCAAGACTAGGCAAATGTATAGCCATGGTTATTTTAAAAATTATTTTTTTTTAAAAAACCAATCCATCAAAAATAAACAGAATAAACTGCTATAGTAACAATAAAGTGCTCTATGACATGAAGCTACAATTCATCACTTGTTCAGGTACTTCTGTCTATGCTTATCTTGGACCCCAAATATCCTTTAAAAAACTGACTGACCGCTTCTCCCCCATAAATAGCACTGCATACTTATGAAGGAAGCAAACTGACTACGAATGATAGCCCCATTCATGAATGATAGCCCTTCCCAACCCTTGTATCTAGTCCAGAAGCATACTATTGTTTATAACAGGGGTCTCCAAACTTGGCAACTTGAAGACTTGTGCACTTCAACTCCCAGAATTCCTCAGCCAGCTTTTCTGGCTGAGGAATTCTGGGAGTTGAAGTCCACAAGTCTTCAAGTTGCCAAGATTGGAGACCCCTGGTGTAAAGATAAGGATGATCTGAAAAATATGCTAATATGAATATGCACAAGTACACCAGACCTACACTGAAAGTAATAGTTTGAATGCTGTTGCAGACATGCATACTTAGTGTATTTAAGAGTGTGAAACATAGTTAAAAAGTTGGTTTCCTTAAAACCTCAACTTGTCAGGGTTCGGACCAACGATGCAACCTATAATGGAAACCATTTAAAATTCATTGTGATTCAGAATTGTTATAGTGGCCCAATTACATTTATAATTTTAGATTTTACACGCATACACCGAAGCTTCCTATAAGAGAAATACTGTATGTTAGGCTAAGCTGAACATAAAAATTCAGCTGAATCAATGAAATTGGAGCATAAAAATGTCATAAAAATTTAGAACCTATTTTCCTTATATTTTAAATTTAAGGTAACAAACCATCAAAAATACGTGAAATAAGCAAAATCATAATACAAGCTTAGATAACATGATATACTGCTGATCAATATTATTAAATAAACTGAAAGCTTGCAGAAAAGATTTCTGTAATAAGCAACTATGATGGGAATTCAAAGCTAATACATATATTGTTATATATAACAACTGAAGAAATGACTCTGATATTGGATTTAAAATAGGGCACGGAGAGGCTTTAAATAACTAGAAAAACCATTGGGAAAGTTAATAAAATGAATGCAGTGCTCACAATTAAACCTATCTTTTTTTTTTTTTTTGGCTTCTACAAATATAGCAACCTCTATTAACAAGTCATTTTGTATTATTGTTTTAGGTTTACAAGAGTACTGGTCAATTGGAGGATATTGTTCGTTTTTCAGTATATTATATTATAGACCAAGAGTCAGTTTGGTGCAGGGATTGAGACTCTGATTGTGAGCTCTACTTGTTTTGACCCAGCTGCCCAAACATGAAAAACCCTCTGAAGTTAACTCAAAGATTCCTTTAATTAGGAATGCCAGCAGCCCCAGCAAAAAGTCTCTTTCTCACAGTAGGCTAACAAGTCCAGCTGGCTGGGAGATGAATAATTTTCTGCCACATCTATTCATCTCTGCCCCCTGCCTTTTATCCCCAGAGCTAGGGTGAGTTTTCACTAGCATCAGTGGCTCTGGCTCTTGCTTCCCAAGGATCGGCCCGCAGATTTCCACTGCTCTCCTCTCCTCTACCTTCTGCGCATTCACATGTCAGGCACTGGACCCAGCTATTCCTCTTCTTTCTCGTTAGCCACCTCCAGACTTGGGGGCTGTTGACTCTCCATCTGATGGCTGACGGATGGCCCAGGCTCCGTCTCTGTCTCTGCCAGCTCCATTCCCTCTTCCCCCTCAGAGTTGTCAGGTTGCCTTGATGCTGACCCTGACTCCCATGCTGCCTACTCCTCTGATTTGGTTGCTGGCCGACAGGCCACAATATATCCCAATTTTAGGCACAAAGCCAGCTGGGTGACCTTGGGCCTGTCACACTCTTTCAGCCCTAGGAAGCACATAATCACAAGCCACTTCTCAAAAACCTTGCCAAGAAAACTGCAGGGGTTTCTCTAGGGAATTTCCAAGAATTGGACATGATTGAACAGAAGAGAAAAAACTTTTGCTTTTCTGCAACATTTTATTATATACTTTTTCTGCAATATTGTGTTATATAATGTCATCGTTACGGGCTTGCTTTTGAAACAGATGACTAGTGTGAGACAAGGAGATCTTAACTCTTGCCATTTGTTTTCTCTCAAGGAAATTTTCTAAAAAAAATAGATTAAAAAAATTATGGTTGCATTGTGCTTGGAGAGAAAAATAGTCCACTCATATATTTCACATATGCATCATCTGTGAAAACATTTCCAATAAACCTTACATTATAAGCTTTCCGGCAACCAGCAGTAGTTTCGTATCAAATGTTTTATGTTCCAAAGAGGATGCAGTATTATGCCAGGATCAACTGAAGATAGATGTGCATCCAATTTTGTTTTCATGCCTGTTGTCTAAGCTAGTCTCATCTATGGATGTTAGACTTAATTAATCTCAATTTCTAAAACTATGTAGGATGAAACAAAATTATCCTTGAAATTCCAGTTCTCCAGATTTTGCTCAAAACATGCCTGTGAATTATTATTTTAAAAGTTGCGAACAAAATCCAATAAATATAAATGTAGAATATAGGAAGACAAGAGTATATACAATACATTTCACTTTAAAAATTACTCTGGAATTACAGTGAATGAAAATCATGCAAAAAAGAATATGTGTAACAATCTTGCAGGTTTGTTTTTTTCTATGCACTGATTGAGTGATTTTTTTTTTCCTAGGCTGAAACTTTTCTGCTCCTGCATTTTCCTGCCGTCTGGATTCTTATGGCCTTTTGTCTCCTATGAGATACTTGGCCATATATATATATCCCTTCAAAATTTCCTTCATACTTTCACTCATTTCTTCTCTCCCTTATGCTGTCCAATGGCCATACTCTGCTTTTAAATTCCCAACCCCAGCATTATGAATTTCTTTCCAGTTATTTCTACAGCCAATTCTCATGTCCCAGAGATTTTGTTTTGAATAAAAACAATACAGTCAAGCCCAACAACTTGTTTATTACTGGAGAGGAAGAGGAAAAGAGATAAGAGCAGAGCTGTACATTTTCTATTTTTTATTTTATTGTAATATTTTATTTTATTATTAATTTATTTGCTGCCCATCTTACCATGGGGTAATTCTGGGTGGCTTACTGTTATAGTTAAAACAGAGAAAGTTACAATCAGACATAAAAACTAAGGACACCTGGGGAGGAAAGGGGCGCATGGGGGGATGGGATCTGTTATTATTCAACCAATTCCATGGCGCTGTTTCCCCACTATTTTAATTATTGTATGCCGCCAAGAGTTGCTATTCGTGATGGAACGCCATAAAACATTTAATAAAAAACAATTTTTAAAAATTCAGTAGTGAAAGAAAAGTTTGTATTTTGCCTGTGTGATCTGAAAAAGTTCTCAAATGTGGTTCTTCATCAAACTGAAGGGAGATACCAACTGGATGTAACCATGTTCAGACTTGAACCCAGTATTCTACAACACCTTTATTAATGACTTGGATTTAAAGGTGAAAATACTAGTTATGAAATTGGTAGAAGACTTAAAACTGGATGGGATAGTTAATAGCCTAAAATACAGAAGTAAAATTTTTAATTATCTTGATAAGTTGGAAAAATGGATAACAGAAACAGACTGAGATTTAATCGAAGTCTTCACTTAGGAAAAATAAATCAAGTGTAGGACAAGAGATATTTAGCTTATCATTAATATTTGAAAAAGATTTTGCGATTGTAGTAGAATGATGTGGCTAAAAATATCCAGACACAATTTTAAGTTACATCTATAAAAAATTATTTTCCAAATCACATTCCTAAACTAAACTCTTTAAGGAAAATCTGAAGAACAAGAGAGTTATGTAAACGTTCTCCAAATGTTTGAAAAAATATCAGAGAACAAAATAATAACAGATTGCAGGACACCAAATAGTGCACTTCAACTACAGAAAAGTTTTCAATTAAATGTTAGAGGAAAAAACAGTAAAGTCCAGTTGAACAGTTGAACCAGTTGCCCAGAGAGATGGTTGGTTCATTTTCAATAGATGCATTCAAGCATCCAAGATGTTTCAGTTTTAATTACTGCACTTAACGTGGTTTTGGATTCAATGCCTAAATGGCTTCCTAGTGGATTTATAATTCTGTGATTTTGTGAAGAGGCTCATGTTCAGAAAACAAAACCTGTAATAATATCCCTATTTCTGAAAGCTTTAAAAGATATAATACTAATAATAGAATTAATAATTATTGATCAAAGTATGTCCCCCGCCAGATAAGAATAGAATTGTATAACATATTCCCTCAGTTTCTGCAAGATTCTGCACATACTTTAAAAAATGCATGGCTTGAGTAATCCATTATTAATTTTAGCCCATTATTAAAATTATTCTTTTATGAGAACAAAAATAAAGAAAAGTATATTATCTTTTCTGCATATGGTTTGTATTAATTACATGTAAGGCCATCCGTATCAATATCCATTCTGCCTAAAGAATCCCTTCTGCATAGCTCGAGAATGTTATATTTCTATATTGTAAAATATGCCAGTATGACAGAATTTTGCTAAAATGACAAAAAATCTAAGAACTAGAGGCCTTTCTATACTTATCTCATGAATTTCAGCTTAGTGCGAATCAAGATCAACTAATTGTTGGCCTTAATTTCTACACTATACAATAGTGGTTCTCAGCCTGTGGTCCATGGATTCCTGGGAGGGGCATGGTGTCATCAGAGGGAGTCCACGAAGCGGTGAAGAAACGTTATGCTTTAAATCTTGCGTTAAGTGTTGGGGTCCATGGCCATGGCCCATGGCCACAAAAGGTATTTAAAGGAGATCAATGGTGAAGAATAGGTTGAGAACCTCTGCTATATAAGATGGGCAAGAATATTGGTTGACTATTAAAATACTAAGCTAAAATGTAATGATGGACACAAAAAGGAAACATAAAAGGTGCTACTGCAAATGATAGAACGCTCTAATACATAGAGATCTAATTTTACCTGAGATCATCCTGTGAGTATCTCCTTTGCAAATCCTCTTTATTGCTTGTTTTTGTTCCTTCCTCAGTTATCTCCTCTTGGGCCCCATCATCCTCTTCTGCTTCTTTATCTTCCTCATCACAGTTCTTTGTCACCTCCTCCCCTTCCCCCTTTTCATCATCTTGTTCATCCAAATTTTTCTCCAGTTCCTGATTCTCCTCTTCTTTCTCAAGGAATACTTCCCCATCCCCTTCCTCCCCTTCTTCCCCTCCCTCTTTTATTTTCTCATGTGATCTTCCGAGGGTAACAAAAATTGAGGAAGCATGCAAGCAAAACGAAAAAGAAGACAGAACACAGTTAGGAAAGCTAGACAGAATCAAAAGATTTACTGATTATTGAGGGTGGGGGACGACAGCCACAAAATAAATGCTAAATGGCAATGATGAGAGGGGGAAAAACATGCAATCCAATTCTACAAACTAATTAAGATAGAGTCTTACTATGTTTAAGAACAGAAGTGACAAGAAGTCTGTACAATAACCTATAGTCTGTACAGTGTCAAAAATATCTGTATAGATATTCTTTAAGATGCAGGACAAAAATACTTATGAATCTTTCTGTATGTGCTGTACACAAGTACACATCTGTAATCCTGCTCTGTGAAATCCATAACCACTACCAACATTAAATATGATCTTATCTGAGAGAATATTAAGGTGCATACAGCTGTACACATAATGAATGCATCATGAACTCTACAGTCTCCTGGTTCACATGGAAGACAATCTGGCTCTCCTACAGACAGTACTGAGGAGAGAGGAAGTTTTTAGAAGTGGCCTATTTTAGGAACATCATAGTGAGGTTTACACTGCCATGACGTACATTTATGAAATGTACTCATTAAGATCCATATATGATTTGCTATTACAATCCAGAACATTTGTTTTAAATTGCCCTGCAGTGTGGAGTTTTAGTAAACAGTTTGTTTTGAAAGTAAGTAACTTACTTACTTTCAAAGACTCTGAATGTAAAGAAATACAGAAGGCTGCACTGAAATTTCAGAAAATGTACTGGAAGAGATGTGTACCAGTTCAATTCACGGAAAACAAGATTAAAGTAGACTTATGGTTTCTTACCTAATTTTCTTGTTTCCTCTTGGCCGTTCCGATTGCACAGACATATAACTAGTGCTGCTAAAGCGGGATGCGCTACTGGTTCTCGAGACTGCTGATACATCACTGACATCACTGTCTGAAGACTTGTTGGAGACATTATCAGAGCCCCGTTGAGGATCCCGCCCGGGACGATACTGTAATACAAACAAACTATGATGTTCAATCTGGCCTTAAAGGGACCTTGGTCTTTTTTTTTTAATAATTCACTATCCAAGCTTTTTATTTTTCTAAACATATCAATATTCCCCAATAGCTAAGATTTAATTTACTTGAAACATCTCAAATATTTTTCTTTAATGTGCTCAAAGCAGTTTGTATGGTGTAAAAATGCAATTAACAGTAAAATAATATTACATAAATATATAAAAAAGAAAGCCATTTTAAAGGAAGTGTATGAAGGCCTGCAAAATCTGAACCAATGTGTACCAATATAAAATTCTTCTTTCATATTTTTTCATACATTTCATAAAAAATTGAGACAGTATTTTAAGTTATCATTGTCATCATCCAACAGTGAGATATAACAATCAGGGAAAATCACATTTAGTTGTAACAGGGATGTTACAAATTATCTCAAAAATGTTGCTAGCGTTTTGTTCTTCCTTTTACCTTTGCAGAAAATATAGATTAAATATTTGTCAACTTTAACATAAAAGTCTTTGGAAGCTAGATGGTTTATCTCTTGTCCTGTATGCAACCAACTAATTTAATTTATTCTACTATATAAACCACAGTTAAACAAATGTGTCAATAAAAGTGTATATTAATTTTATAGCAGATTATCACAGTAAATGTGCATTTGCATCCAAGCTCTGAATCTTAAATAATATATACTTTGTTATTCCATGGAACTGCATTCATTATATTAGGATTGGTGGATACCTTTTCCCCAAACACATTACAATATGGCAATACCAGATGGCTGGGGAATTTACAAAGAGAGAACTAAAACGAACAGCAGATAAATCGTTCTTCTGATTGTTTGAAACATTTGACTTTCTTGCCAGGAAATGTATTGAGAGAGACTTATAAAACCAAGAAAACTATAGGAATGTCAGAGAAACTGTTTTTGTACCAATGGAAGGACAACCAATGCTAATAATTTGCTAATTCCTTTCCAGGAGTTAATTTGTGAAACATGTTGCAACAAAATGTTGCCATAACTTTAAAATGAGAATGATTAGATAACAAAGATACCAATTTCCATGATTACAGGCACTTTATCTGTATGCCAGGTATTAAAATAAATAAAAAACTTGATATTGATTTTAATCAATGACATTGACTCTTCTTGATTCTAATAGCAGTTTTTCTTGTTTTTATAATTTTATCATTTTGAATTTAGAACCACACTGGGTCTTGTGTAGAGAGAAAGTGACATATATAAACAAATAAACAAACATAAATAAATTTATAAATCCATAGCAGTAAAGAAAAAGTATGAACTTTAGAAGGAAATACTACATTTAAATATTTTCACAATCTCTTATTTAGTAGTGCTAATAAAACATTTTAAAGAACTAAAAAATCAGAAATTTCTTTAAAAAATTAAATTATATGTACAGCATTATATTGTATTTATTATATTTAAATTATTTTAATTTGCAGTTTCTGCATATACTCTGCATGGCAGGGAGATAAATAAACATAAATAGTTTAATCTCAATATTATATATAATATAAAAGTATAAACTAAATAGTTACTATGTACAGATATGAAAATATATTCTAAAAATTAACAAATTGTTATAAGAATTTGGACAAGAATTGACTTTAGAAATGAAATAAGAATTTCTGAGAATAACAAATGATTACTGGGATAATTTTTTATTCTATCACTACAAATTCTAGATCAACCTTTCCCATCCTAAAAGCTCACTAGAATGGAGGTACAGTAGGTATATCAATTTAAGATCTAGATTTAGATTACTTTCTACTCTAAAGCAATTATAGTACAAGACAAAATAAAAATATATGCAACATTGCATTTATTAAAAAAATTCCCCACGTTTATGACAAAGTCTAAAATTATATAATGCAACTTCCACTTGTTTGCACTCAACAGGATTTTGACCAAGCAAAAACAAGGAAGTTTTTCAAACCTTCAAGAAATGTGAGACAGTATTCTATACAGTAGGAATTCAATTTCTCAGCTCTTTGAGATTTTTTCCTGAAATGTGCAGATACACTGCTTTGAATAGTCTGAATTCAAATCATGTATGTTCAGTAAACATTGTCAGTACTGACTTTTATTTTGTCATCTGCTACAAATATATGCCAAATTATAAGCCATATATCCTTCTAATCAGTTTTCACGGAGTGTGTGTTTATTGGTCTGATTCCAAACTTATATTATAAAAGAGAGCACTATAAAATAATAGAGCTAACTACAGTAATAATTGTAGTAGACCCACAACAATCAATATTATCTTTAATCCATTGATTTTAGTCCATTATCTTCAAGAAACTTTACGTTAACTTCAGTAGTCATTAATACTTGTTGTTTGTACTTTTCCATATTTCTTCTGAATGTATGTATATACCTCTCAAAGGAAAATGTATTATTTAATGTTCTGAAGACAGAAATTAGCAGTTACATCTGTTCTAACTAAAAAGTTTTTTTAATAACCTAGTGTATTTTTAATAACAACGTACTTGAAGCATTTCTAGCTTTTTGCTAAAAACAATTCATGCTTTGTCCGTGCTTAATATATATTATTTCATATTTTGTTACATAAACCTGAATTAAAGCTATTTAAACCACATCTGGGAGTCCTATCACTACTATAGATATTTAGTAAAATACAGTTAGCCATTATAACATTTTATTTAGTGACTATTTGAAGTTACAGCAGCACTGAAAAATTATGACCATTTTTCACACATGATGATTGCACCATCCCCCACAGTTACCTGATTAAAATTCGGATGTTCGCCTATATTTATATGGTTGTAGTGTCCTGAGGTTATGTGATCACCTTCTGTGACTTTTAGCAAGCAAAGTCAATGGGGAAGCCAGATTTATTTAACAACCATGTTACTAACTTAACAAGTGCAGTGATTCACTTAACAACTGTGGCAAGAAAGGTCATAAAATTGGGGCAAAAATCAGTCTTAACAACTGTCTTGCTTAGCAGTGGAAATTAAATTTGGAGCTCAATTGTTGTTGTAAGTCAAGGATTACCTGTAATGGGAACCAATGCCATGGAAGTACCTGAAACTGATAGGAAGCATTACAAACTAGAAACAGTTAACTACTGTTAGTGTTTGAAGGCAATGGAACTAAGGAAATATCAGAAACTATATTGAAGTGAATCAACACTCTGAAAGGGGCATTCGCTGGCTGGGGAATTCTGGGAATTGAAGTTCACCCATCTTAAAGTTGTCAAGGTTGAGAAACACTGTTCTAGAACTTCGATCAGCACCCAATTTGGTCATGACTGGAAGCAAGACTGACTACACATGAGCGTACAAGAAAAACTGCACAGAAGGGAAAATTAGTGTGGAAGAGGAAATTGGCTATGCCATGTTTGATCTCCACCCGAGTTTTTGTTCGTTACCAGATGCAAACAGTTTGCAAAATTTTGGTCGGCACCCGATTTAGTCGTGGTCAGAAATATTTGTGACCAGAGGTTCCACTGTATATGAGTCAATTTGGGTCAAAAAGGTCTTCTACATTAAGACTGAACAGCCCTCTCTCAACAGAGGGGAAGAGATACAACAACATCTATTTCCTGTTTACAACATAGTCCTTTCAGCTATTTAGGTGAGTCTTGAAGGCGCAGATAAAATAGCCTCCAAGTGGCCTTAATGGTTCTCAAAAGGAGTGCTAATGATCAGATGACCGCAAGGTATATAGGTAACTCCTTCCATCCTCCACCATTCAGTCATAATTGAAGAATCTTCGTGGATGAGAAGCAAATGTCTTCAAGGAAAAAAAAAGTCCAGTTGCTTTTTGAAAAAAAGCACCTTTGGGATTATCTTGCAGAATTAAGTTTCTCAATAGATTCTAAATGAAAACGCACAAAAAGTGACAAGGAATAGTGTACTAGTAACAATTTGCCTTTTTGGTCAGAAAATATACATAATTATAAACAACTTTTGAATGAAAGCTTCTTTGATGGTTACTTTGGAATAACTTGGAATCACTTATCTCATAGAATCTTTTGTCTCGAGAACATTTTATTTTTATATGCTCCTAAATGCCAGAGTATTCTAATATTTATTCTAATTCTAATTTTAATATTTATTAATATTGCTTAGCATGACGAATGATAGCTAGCAATTGTATGCATTTTCTGATTATAGAAAAATGTTTCAATTTCCTTTCTCTTTCTTTTGTGCAATTTGGTTGTCCCAAGAAACATTATTTTGCTTTTGTTGGTTATTCATTTTGTTTGAGGGGCTATAGGGTGTCAAACTCAAGGTCCACGAGCTGAATCCGGCCCACAAGGTACTTAGATCTGACCCATGGGACTACCCTGAAAATACTGAAGGACCAGCCCGCGGTGCCTTTGCCAGCAAAAATGGAGCTTAGGGAGCTCTGTTTTTGCTGGCAGAGGGCTGCAGAAGGCCATTGCAGCTGAAAACAGAGCCTCAATGAGTGACGTTGAGCTGGCAACAGCCATGGTGGCCATGCCCACATTGGCCATGCCCACATCGCCCCCCCCAAGGTCAAACACAACCCTGATGCGGCCCTCAATGAATCGAGTTTGATACCCCTATATTGGCTATATTTTGCTTGGTCCTCCATTCTCACGGTAAGTTTTCCTCTTTATTTCCCCCAAGAATGTTTAGAACTGGTTTTATACCAAAAATACTTTTGATTATCATTTGTAAGTCTTTCTTTCTCTCTTTTGTCTCATGAGGCAGGCCAGATAATACTTTTTTCCTTCAACTTCTTACTAGAAATCTGGTGTTTTTAATTTTAGAAGCAGCTTTCATTTACCATTTGTACAAGGTGGCTTCACCTACACTTGGTTGCACCTACACTTTTCATTAGTTACAAAAATGAAGGGAAGCCCTTTATGGGAAAAAAAAGAATACTTGAGCGAAGTCTAAACTAATAAACTGATAATTTAATAAATAGGAAAATTGCCTAAATGAATTGCTTAGCAAATAATTTATGATGTCATATGCTTGTGAGGGGGATTGCATTTAAAATCTGTATTTAGCTAGGCTAAAATTTCAGGGAAATCTATCCCTATTTTCAATGCACACACAATGCATGCACAAGACTCCATTTCTAGCCACTGGGATATGCTACATGATAGAACAAAAATAGGTATATAACAGCACGTGCATGAAGATGTTGTGACAGACGATTTTTGGAAAAATGAAATCTGTTTTCCTTCTTCCTAGGTAATATTAACAAGCTTACTGAGCTGAAGAAGAGATACCGTATGAAGCAAGACAGCTGGGCATAGCCCATTCATAGGGAAGCTAAATAACCATGTGATAGATGCTACTGTCACTGATGCTAGTGGTGGGGAAACGATGGATATCTCAGAAGAGATTGTGAAAGTCTGTGTGTCTTCCTAATGATCCATTTCAATAAGATTAGTAACTGACCCAAAGGAATTAGATGTGCATAAGGTAGTAAAGGTAAACCCAGACAAAACCAAAATCCTTTGTACAAAAAGCCCATTACTGTATAGAAAAAAGTATGTTCCAATTAAATTTTATTTTAAAATGAGAAGGACTTGGAAGCTTATTATTAGATGATCAGCTATTAACTAAAGCATATAATTTGCATAAATAAATAAAATCAACTTTGCATTACTTCGAGGTAGAGCATTGCTTTCCATGAGCTTGTAGAATCTGACAAGATCATAATCCTGTATATATTAGTAATTTAATGATGTAATTACTGTAATGTATTATATTTAAAAGTGAATTAAAAATAATTCAAAATTTTCAATGCAGGTATCATGTGGCACCTTTATTTTATCTACTGCTCAGGTTAACCAGTTCACCTACAAGTACAATTCAAATTGTGCAGCGTTACTACTAATGATATACAGTATACAGGACAAGATACTTACAGAGCTATTACTATATCAATCAAGTCTTTAAAACCCCTGTATATAGCTCAACACCATGACAGTGCCTGACAGAGCATCATGTAAGGTCAGCTGCCTCTTCACCTATATTCCATCAGAAATGGAAAATTCTCTTTTAAACCAGCATTGGATTATGTTGTCACTTAAGATCAATTATGAATCATTAACTTCTGTTCCTTTACTTCTCCTTCCATTTCATAATTAATGCAGTGATGTGTTTTAATGATTTAACATTGCATTTATATTTTAATACTGATCAGTTTCTTTCAGCAGCTATTTAAAGGAAAGAAAAAAAGGAGATTGTTTGACTTTTAAACTACCCACTATCAAAGGTAGTATATAAAAGTGAAGCATATTAAACAACTAATCCCATAGTAGCATTAAATTGTCAATTGCCACCCAAGATTTTTAAAACATTTCTTTTTTTAAAAAATATACACAATGAAATAGTATTATAGGGCAACTAGAAAAGGTATTATTTTTAAAGTATTCTTTAAAGTGCAAATAGCAATTCTAGTACTGACTACCACAGAAAAAGTCAGACCCACTCTGGAGATAGACCTCCCCAATTAATCTAAAGTTGTAAAAATTTTGCAGGAAGAGGCATCTTAGCTAAACATAAATAAATATAATCAATAGTTGGCATTCAATAGGTTGAGTTGATCTACTATGTACCTGTAAAATATCAAAAGAGATTTACAAATCTAGGATGAAAAAATTTAAATTATTTTGACAGAGCAACCTAATACTTAGACCTTTTAGAATGGGATGCCATCCAAGAAGATCTTAACCAGGGTAGATTGTATTGCATCAGGATATATGGTTTTAGCTAATAGGCAGATCAGTTATATGTTGTAGTTGTATGTAACCTAACTTGCTTTAGCTCTTTTATATTAATACAGAACAGAACAAAACATAATAAAGCTTGCCATCTATAGTTGTTGACTAAGTTTTCAGTCTACAGTCTGAGATTGACCTAGAGACACTGGTACTTATTTGTCAATTAGTCAAATATCATTAGTCAAACATCACAAAGAAACATTTATTGAACTTTGCATCTATTACACGTTAAATGTTTGGGGGTTGGGGGGAATCTGCAGCTATTTTTTAATTTTTTCATTCTTGATAGTTTACCATTCACATGAATCAAGCAAAAGATTGATTCTATAGCAGAGGCCTTCAACCTTTTGGGCACCAGGGACCAGTTCTGTGGAGAAAGGTTTTTCTGTGGAGCAGAGGGGTTTTATGTGCTACCTGCATCCCACAGATGGGGCTTCGCTTCTTTGCGTGGCATGGTTTCTGGCATGTGTGGTCCATTGCTGGTCCACGGACTGGGGGTTGGTGACCCTGGTCTGTAGTATAGTTCTTTTGATCTTAAACATTCAATCTCCACTTTTCTTTTTTATGAATGTACAGATTAGGAATAAAGGACATGAAAACAGCCATGATGACGCAGCAGTTACAATGCAGTACGGCAGGATAATTCTGCTGACTGCCAGCAGTTTGGCAGTTTAATTTTCACTGGCTCAAGGTTGACTCAGTTTTCCATCCATCCAAAGTCAGTAAAATGAGGACCCAGATTGTTGGGAGCAATACGCTGACTCTGTAAACTGCTTAGAGAGGGCTGTAAAGCTCTGTGAAGCAATATATAAGTCTAAGTGCTATTGCGATTGCTATGAGATCCATTATGCATCTGATTCCCACCTTCCCAGCTACCCCTAGCTCTCTCCCTTCCTACCTTAACTTACCTGAGGTTGCATAAGCATTTCACTGCATATCATACACATGTATGATTGTGTATGTGACCAATAAAATTTGGAATTGGA
>JANHFJ010001675.1:150970-164956 GCA_032468195.1 Cerberus rynchops
TTTAAGTTTTCAATCTATATACCTTTAAGCTCTTGGCAGTATGGGTATGAAAAAGGGGATACCAAACCAAACCTGGAACAACTGAAGATAAATGAGCTTTTCACCTCAGACACTTCAATAGAGAATTTCATCTCCTAGAATTCTGGAATTCTATAAATCCTGTAAATTTTTGGAATGCTGTCCTCCAGTTTTCAATTGTAAAACACTTTTGGGACAACCATGACCTGGATGATTGAGAATCTCCATAGATAACTTCTCCCTTGCCAACCAAGAAAATGGAGTCCTATAGTCTGAAAACTTCCAGAAAAATACTGCTTCTGATAAGTATACTTGTTCACTTGGAAAGTAGCATTTGCACTTGTGCCTCTAATGATGTTCTAGATGATGAGTAAAATTACCTTCTAACAGCAAATCTCTCCTCTGGCTTTTTAACCCAGTATTTCATTTTAACCACTCAGACCATTCTAGCCTTGTTTGATAAATCAGCAACTATTTCTACACAAACTGGCAATCTGAAGACATTTGACACCCATATAAGATCCTGCCTAGAGATGCAGAAAGCATACAATCCTCAGCCTCCTTATTACTAACTAATCAGCAACTTGAGAGATGGGGAGAGTTGAAAATAACCAATGCTTGAAGGGAAAAAAAACAGAATTAGAGCGGTGGCTGTCATACTTCAGTTCATCACAGAAGACAGAGATTGATTAGACCAAACAAAAGAAATGCTACCCCAGAAGCTGACAGAGGAAGTAATTCTCCAAGAAAGACAATCAGCAAAAAAACCCAAAAACCAAGTTCAGATGAGAAAGAACGAGAAAAGAACTAGTGCTGGAATTTTGGTAGTAGCTTTCAGGCCTTTACAGAAGAAAATGATCTTCAGGGCAGATCAAGCAGAGGGCATAAGATTGCCACCTACAAGACAATACTTGTAATAGTTGAGTGTTGTGTATTAATTATAATATGCCTATTGGACTTGTGAAGTATACTGACTGACTATAGCATGGTCAGGAATATATCAAAGCAGCTGTAGAAACCATAACATTTACTCTCATCACATCTTCATGGAGACAGATGGTACCAACAAAAGCAGCTATAACCACTGTGCCTAGGACTTCAAAACTCTAGAAAGGAAGCTGAAGCATCTGAGGGTTCAGGAGAGACAAATGGATAAAGAAAGAAAGATACTAGAAGTGAATGACCGGCTATAAAAGCTGTGTCGATGGACAAGGTTTGATTTCTTGGGCCAAAATGAATTTTATCTGCCTGATGGGCTGCTGGCACTACACGGATACAAAGAACGTGTGGCCAAAGTATAGTAAACTTATTTAGGAGGACTTTACTAGGACTACCAGATTGGGAAAAATCCCACATAGACCTTAGATGGCAGCAAAGAGATATAGAAAGGTCTTCTAGACTTTTGAAGCCTGTATCTTGTGAAACTGAATCCCATGGATTAAAGACAGAATTATCCAGCTCTTATAATGATTTTTGTACTAAAGTAAATGTAAGAGCAGCCAAACTGGTCTTTACTAAACCACTCCATTAAAGAAAAAGAAATCAGAAAATTTGACACATAAAGTTCACAGTAATTGCTGAGATTCCTATTATGCTAAGTGTATGGAAAATTAACCAATTGAGCTGGAACATTTAGTGCAGGAAGTCTAATATGATTGAATCAGAATAACAGACAAGTGGGGTATTTCCCATGCTTAGAAAACAGTAATTCAAGGATACAATTTGTTCAAAAGAAACAAAGAATTTTCTGTGTTTTATAGGGAGTGCTCGTTCTCATTCAAAAGGAAAAGAAACAATGGGAAAGGAAGGATAGTACCACTATTGGTTAAAATTATCCACACTCGCTGAGAAATCCAAGTGAATGAACATGAAGGGTTCATTCATCTAGGTTAAACTAAGCAAAGCAAGAAAAGAAAGTACTGGTGTTGGAATCCACTGTTGATTAAAGAAAAGATGTGGTGAATGTTTTATAAAAGCATATGGATATCAAATCAAATCAAATTTTATTCATCACATATACAGTCATACTTGGTACAAAATGCAGTGAAATGTGTATGCAACTGTCCCGCAACCATAGGTGGTAGAGCAAGAGATACTAGTATAGACAGGGTAGGAGAATAAGTTAGGGGGTGATAGAGAGGGGGTAGATTATGGGAATACTGTTTAGTCCTGGGTTATTATGGTTTATGGTTTAGGGTCCGTATTGCCTGTGGGAAGAAGCTTTTCCTTAGTCCCTCTGTATCGGCTTTCAGGGAGCGGAGGCTAGTCTCGATACTCAGAACAATAGGAATGGGCAAGTTTAATTACTCCGAAATCTACTGGAAGACAATAATGTGAAGTGTTCTCTCCAGATCCAAGTCCAGAATGTCAGATTTTATATTAAAGCAGAATGTTGTTTGATAGAAAAGAGCATTCCCTATAAAACATAGAAAATCCTTTTACTTTGCATTTGACAAAGTTTTTCCTGTCATTCTAATTAACCAGTCAGGTAAATGTGACCAGGTAGGTTAGAGAAACTCTGACAAGGTAGAAAGATGGCCTGAAATTAATGGAATACAGTTTAAAGCTTGTCACTTAGGGGAAAAGAGTTAAATGAAGATTGGGCAGGTACAGCAAGAGATTGGCAAAGTTGTGGGTTGTCTCTATCTTTGTTGCCTTCCCTTCTAAGATGGTGGGGGAAATATCCCCTAATCAGAGCTCTGCAACAGGAATTGCACAGATTTGGCTGGATTTTCTCTTCCCTTTCCTTTCTTTCTATGGACAACAATTGCTGACTTGCAGATTCCTTCATGCTCTATTCAGGACAGAGTGAGAGTGCGGAATGTTACTCTCCTGATTTCTACTGTTTTGCTCTTTCAATATTGTATTAAATCTGTAAAGATCATCAAGTTAAACATCTTACAGTCTGGCCAGTTCTATTCCCCAAGTCTGAGATCCATTGGTAGAACATTGCTCCAACTAGGTTTTTAGCAGCCTTTATTTATTTGTTAATGGCATTGATATCCCATCACAGTCATAAATAAACACTTGGCAGCTCACAAAATGAAACAACGAATGCATAGTAATCGAAACAACAAAAACGTACAATATCTGGTGTTGATTTCCAAATGCCCTCCAGAAAAACTCTGCTTTCAAGGTATCTTAATACTGGAGTGTTTGAACTTGAAATACACATGAAGCATATGGTTTTCTAATTGTATATTGGAAATAAAAGGAAGATAAATGGAGAGAATAAAGTCTCCCTTTAAATCCTTGTGCTTTGTCCATGAAAATAATAGTATGTCTCTTTCAAATGAATGACCTGAGAAGACCTGAACAGGATTGAACTTGATGGATGGCCTGGGACATAAAAATAGACATTTTAACTGTTCTTGACTGCTGAAATGTCCACTCCATTGCTTTCAAAATATGGCAACAATCATTAGAGAATGGTGAGAGGGAGAAATAACTAGAAGCTATTTAGAAATTGTGAAGAATCATGGAAAAGGAACAAATGGCATATAGGCAGAAATGGACAATAGACACAGCTAGGATTACATGCCCTATTGGTCACTTTGGCATCCATGTTGTAGAATGTAGTTGATGACACATCTTAAGTTTTGGCTTAGAAATGAAAACATTAATTGTGGTACAGAAAGGTACAACTTAAGCCTGTCACTTGAGGTAGAGATAAGCTAAAAATGGTTTAGCAGAGGGGCACCACAGAAAGAGAAAGGTTGCCACAGATGCATATTGGAGAAGTCCTGTGGTTAGGCACAAGTGGGGAAACGCAGTTGGAAATAGCAAGTGTTGAAGAATTATACTTGATCAAAAGCTGACTATCAGTCAGCAGTATAAGGTAGCTGATAAAAAGACAAATTTAATTTTAGACTGCACCAATAGAAGTACAAGTTACCAAACACAAAAACAGATAGCTCTGTTGTATTCTACACTAATTACAATATCCAATGTTGGATACCCTATTTAAGAAAGATCCAAAAAAGCTGGAAAAGTTGTAAAGAGTATATTGGGGTGCAAATGAAAGCATTGTGCATACCTTTGATAAACAACATAAAGGGATTAGTAAATATCCCATGCCTTCTGGCCAAGCCAGAAAAGAATACATGTTTTCAGATTAAATCAGGGTGTCAAACTGGCGGCCCATGGGCCAGATGCATCACATGTAGGCCACACCCACCCGAGCTCCGCAAAGGCAAAAATATGTCACATGACGCAATTGAGTTTGAGACCTGTGGCTTAAATGGTTCCCAAAATGTATTTGTTGTGCTTGCTGAGATCACTGTGTTATGTCCAGAAAAGCTCTAAGGAATATGTCATAATTCCATAATTCACACTTCATTCTTGTGGACATCTGATCTGACATACTGTGGCTCTCTGCAACATTGCACACGAACCATTTGATTGGCTCAATAGGAAGGCTACTGATAATCATATATTGCTGTGCAGGATCAATTTTTGGGGAAGATAATTCTTAGAGTTACACTTTAACATTTCTCACTCCAGTACATTCATAACCACATACTGCAATAAAATAATATTAATTTTAAGGTGAATATCTGCAAATAAGTCATATATAAAACTTAACATCAATTCCTGATTCTAGCAATTCCAAAATGGAGACTGTAGTTTGTGATGTTATGAGATAAACTCCAGACTTGCCGTGCACTGTTGTTTTCAAGTATGTAAGGAATGGAGTTTGTGTTGAAATTGTGCATGCTCTTTTGCTACTTGCTTTTCCAGTGGATGCCGATTATTTAAAATAAAAGTCTCCCTGGTATTGACATTAATCCAGTACAGTTATGTTGCAGTTGTTTACTTCTTTCTTTTTCTTTTTACAATTTAATTGTCACTTAAGAAAAGGGTTTAGCTTCATCTTTTGCAATGTTTGTTCCCATCTCTGAGCACAGGGAATTCTTTTGTGTTTGTGTCCTTTGTGTCCTCTCCCTTTTAGCTGCTGGAATCTGCTCTCTGTTGCCTTTTTAGCTTGGGACACAGAAAAGACCAGACTTCTGACTTTTGGCTTCTCCACAGTTCCAAGATTCTGGAAAGAGTGCATAGAAGAGCAACAAAGATAATTAGAAACTGGAAGATAAAACATATAATGAACAGTTGCAGGAACTGGGTATGTCTAGTCTAATGAAGAGATGGGTGAGTGGGTGACATGATAGCAGTCTTCCAATTTTTGTTGGGCTGTTGTGTGTGTGTGTGTCTGTGTGAACCTAGTCTCCAAAGCACCTCAGGGCAAAACGAGAATTAATAGATGGAAGCTTAACAAAGAGATCCAACAAAAAATTAAGCAGAGATTGCCTGTCAGTGAGAACAGCTAAATATTGGAACAGCTTGCCTCCAGAATTTGTGAATGCTCCACCACTGGAATTTTTTAAGAAGAGACCAGACAGCAATTTGTCCAGAACTATATAGGGTTTCCTGCTTGAGCTGGAGGTTGGACTGGAAGACCTACAAGCTTCCTTCTAACTCTGTTATTCTGTAATGTACCGGTATTCTGTATCAACAATTTATGTAATGCAAACTGAGCTTTATTGGGGTTGCTAACCAGCTATTGTAGGAAGGAAAGTCCTAGTGCCATAAAGTCTTCCCACAGGGCAAAATTTATTTAAAATGTATTTAAAAATTGTAATCAGGACTTTGAACCAAAAGTGAGAAGTTGCAATTAGAAAGAACAAAGATTAATATACAGCAGGGGGTGCTGGTTTATCTGGGTGAATAGTCCTTCTAGTTTGTCTTGAGTTTACCTGGAGATCCTCCTAAATTAAATAAGGAACGATGCTTCCCCAGAAGAGATTGAGCCTTCCATCATCAACGCTAAATAAATGGAAACCACAAGTCAGCAGAGTGCCTGACTACAAAGCGCTCCTTCTTGGAATGCCAGTTAAATACCCTTTTTTAAAAAATTCCTGGAGTGCATACACTTTTCTACAATTTTGAGGAACAAAAGCTAAAGCACTTTCAAGGAGGACTTGGCACAGTTGCCTCTAATAACTGGTTCTTTACATTGTGCTTTCAGAAATAAACCTTGTCTTTGGTTCAACCAGTTGCCCATGTTTTTTATTCCTGGCTCAGAAACAACCCTGGAGAGATTTCTTTCTAAAAAGTATGCCCACTTTTATAATTTACAGAACTTGGCTGATAATGATGCTATCCATTCAACCATGCTCTACTCTTGGCAATTCTATGGATCAGGTCTCTCCACATCTTCCGATTTTGCACTTACAGAGTTTGGGTAAAGAAACATAAATTCTAAATAAATTGAGATAAATAATTTGGAGCAAGCTCAAGTATTTTATACTGTATGTACAAGAAGCAAATTATAACATATTTTAATATCCTAAAGCTGAAACACTAAATAACTTTGTAAACAAAATGCTAAATACTGAATTGCAAAATTACTAAGTGAATGGGAAACAGTATTAGTGTATTGAACTAATTAATAGTAAAATATTGCTTTAATCTACTAAAATATTAAAATATCTTAGTTATGGCTCCATTAGTCTATTAACCAATCATTTCATTACACATCAATTAAAGGATTTAAATTCCATATAATTAACATAATATACTAAATCCATTCACCCTTATTTTGCTAAATGTTAGCTCCTCCATAGAACAGATATGGAGTAAGTAAGATACACTGTATGTTGCTTGACACAGACTATGAAAATACAAGCTTTTTATCTGCAAGTAAGTATTTTACATAGGTTTTCTCTGGAGCTTTCAAACTTCTTTTTCCTGGGAGTTCTAGGAGTATTTCTATCCAGGCAACAAAACAACAATAAAGGACACAGCCCAGCACTTATAATTCACCCTTCCCACAAAGGCAGTCTTTTATTATGTATTTTCTATTTGTCTTCAGAGATTGCAGAATTGAGAGTTGCAGGCATGATTCCAGGCTGAAGAGGAGAGTTCCTGTCCATTTCACCCTATGCCTTTTTCTGATTCCTGGAACCCCACAGCCAAGTTATTTTGGGTTTAGTGCTCTTTTAAAAGAGTACTAGACTTGTTTTCTGAAATAATCTGACAGACAGGCTTATGGCCTATCACTCAATTTAAAAAGGTCTAAACCAACTTTGCCCCACTACATGCCAATGAGAACAGTTGCTAGTTGTTTCCCTATCAACAAATGAAGTACGGTAGAAGAAGAAAAGGGGAATCCACCATTCTCTTTCATAGCCTGCCCTGATTAAGAGCAACACCACTTGCTGACTTTGACACAAAGTTAAGCAATGAAAACAACACAATTTGTATTGGAGGCCAAAGCATTCTTTCTCTCTCTCCCTCCCCCCCTTCCCTTTCTCTCTCTCTTTTTACAGGAAATGCATTATAATGATAGGAAAAATCCACCACTATTTACATCTTACCAGAAAGATGTGCTCTGAGCATATGTACCTAAGAAGAAAAGGCAAAAGGAGGTGACCTGTAATTAGCAATCTTATAGCCAAAGAGCAGACAGGTCAATAAAGATAAAATGAATTCTTAACTTCTTGTCTTTACTCCATGTTCCCCCTGTGATCTGTTGGTCATAAAGTGCTAAAGAATAAGTACCAGTGGATCCACACCTTCAGCACATTTCTCTAGAATTAAGAAGAGAAGGGTCACATAGTAATCAGGCCTCAAGGTAGAGTCCCATCTTTGCCTGGTTGAGGACTTGGAAGACAAACATTGGATAGCCACTAATGGCACCAAAAGATATGGAAAACTCTAACTCTTTGCTGCCCCCTAAGCAGAGAGGGGCTTCAACTGGTTTGCAGCAGTTCTGGCAAACCATTGTTAATTTTTTGCCTGGGTCAAGAACTGGCTAATCCCACCTCTGGCTGGCCTCACCCCACCCCTCCCTGCCCCTCCCCGGGAGTCCCCCCATGTGTCCCATTTTGACTTCTGGGTTGGTGAAGGAAGCTGTCCAGGCCCAAATCGGGGAGCAGGGGGAGGAGTTCCCCCCATGCCCCATTTTGGCTTCTAGGTAATGATCTTGATTTCTGCAGCCAAGATTTGGGATCAGAAAAATTACATACCTTAAATCTTTAAAAGGCAGAGGCCTTTGTTGTTAAAGAGATAAAAACAGACTGGTCTTTTATGGTGGTAAATTGTCATGTGGTGACTTATGATGAGGAACGGTGGTACTGAGTTCCTTGGATTTAAAAACAAGCATGCACATCTCCCATTGGCTGTGCTGTGGAAAGCTTTGCAAGGCAAGCTGATCATCACCTAGGGTGGTCAAATGTCAATGCTGACTTTACTGCGACGGCCTTGATGGCTTGTTCTCTTTGGCAGTGGGAAGCCCCTTGGCACCGCCAGGCTCTGATGAGTCTTCAAGGAGTTGGCATGTTTGCAGAGCTATTTGCTGCTGACTCATGTGCAGAAATGGACTGTCACCAGCTGCCAGAAAATTGTTTTCCAGACCAATTTTCTCTCTGCATGTTGCTTATTATAAAATTTTACCTTTTAAGGATGAGAAAGAAAGCTCCCCCACCTTCTCTCTCTGTTTAAAAGCCTGACAAGTGGGAAAGGACAAGCAAGAAGGAAAGGGTTTTCAAAAACACAATCCACAGCAGCCTAATTGCATTTCCAGCATGAGAACTATAAATATCCAGACTTCAGAGGCAAGCTTCTCTCTATGTCGCCTCCTGACACATGTTGCATGCTCACATTGATGGACTTTTGCCCATTGAAGCAGTACATTATTTGGATTTCAGTGTAAATTGCAATCACTGTTCCTCATTCAGGTCCAAGCTAATCTAGGACTTCAAAATTATTAATATTTGCTACATTAATACTGAATACACAGCATACCAGAGCATCACCATTTATTATTCACCGTTGTTCACAGTTCTGGTTTTAATGCAAGAACTTTGCTTCTCCAGGTATTTTACTCCTCTTGTTTTGATGGGTTTGCTATTACTAACCAGCTTTTCCAATGTTATTGGAAAAATGACAGGGGTATCAAACTTGCACCCCAAGGGCCAAATGCATCACACACTGGCCATGCCCACCGCCGGTTTAGCAAAGGGAGAAAAAGTCACGATACATCATGTGATGACAATGTGATGCTGCGAGCTTGACACCCCTGCTCTAGATCACTGAGGGCCCATGCTCTGGAGTATACATCACTTTCTTTTATTATTTTGATGGCTTACTTTGGTTTGCTTAACATTTCTAACTTAATTTTGTCATGCTGACTTCCAGGATGATAAAATAGCAACTGACTTTGCTGCCCAACAAAGCCATTTAAGCCCCTAAGCCAATGTTTTGATCCAAAATATGCTAAGGTTAAAACTCAGTTCATTTATGTGAGAAAGAAATAGAGCTAGGCAACTTTGGGTTCCAACCAGATCTTTTGAACTTAGGTCTTCCATTAGGCTACAACGGTTCGATCAACACAAGAGGCTATAAGAGTTATAGAGCCAAACATCTGGACAACACCAAATTGCCCACCTAAACCAGACAGAAAAATCATCTCTTTTTGGTTCTTCTGCCATATCTGGATAGCGCTTAGACTACAAATTTGTAGCCTAAGTCCTAAACTAGTTTGCCTTTCCTCTGACACATGAAAGAGAAATAGAAGTAACACACCCAAAGTCTATAATTGTAAACTATATTTTACTCAGTTCGTTCAAATGTAGCTATAGGACACAGACTTCAATTTGTTGTGGCTGAAGACTATACTTCAAAAAAGGAAGAAAAAAATGAAAGGGCATCTAAGGACACAGGGAGTATGGCCAAGATGTTCAGTCCAGTTTAAGAGATTAAGAAACAAAATGGGCACCAGCACTTGAAGAGGTTTAAGATAGCCATTTTATCCCTTAGACTCCTTCCAATGTAAAAGCCTGATCCTTGTTAGTGCGGAGTTTGGTCTGAAATTATCTATTTTACTTTAATATCATCCTTATTGTGAAAGCAAAGAAAACTTTAACAGGGCTATCAAATTTAAGCTGTAAAACATTAAATAAACATTAGATGGCAGCAAAGGATTAGCATTTTATATATCCCCTTGCTGCCATCTAATGATTATCTGGATTTCTACTGTACTGTTCAGATCTGGTAATATTAATAGGCCCATTTTGCTCCTTAACATCCCTTTCCCAAATAGACAAAAAACAAACAAACACAAGTCTTGTTCACTTCAGAGGTGCCATAAAAAAAGATATCAGGGATAGAAGAATGTAGGAGTTAAGATACAATCTTTTAGAAACAAGGAGTCAGAATCCGTGGTTAAAAAAAAAAAAAGCAAATAAAGAGGTTTCTACCACACTGAAGTTTATACATTCCTGTGGCACTACAAATAAATAGACAAAATTTCAAATTACATTGCCAATATTCAAAAATGTTATATGACTTTCTGTAACATGGCAGTTATTCAGAAAAAAAATCTGGATGAAACTAAATAACTTTTATGGAAGACTTATTTGTCTTTGCGGTGGTGATGAAAACAAAGGACAATTATTGTAGCTTTCTTAGAACTGTTTAGAATTGTAGTGTGGTTCTGTCATTATTGAATAGTGTGGGAAGCCACAATACCCACCCCCCACCCGAATGAAGATTTGGCGGAATATTAAGAGGCAGAACATTATATTTCTTCAAAGGAAAAATGGAGAAAAATCTTAACAAAGGCAGAAAGCAGCCCCAGTCTTCCTGCCATAGGAAAACAACTTCATACTAAGAAACTTGACGAGGCTAGCCTTTAGGAATCCAGATTTTGTATCCATTCAGAAAGACTGGGCCAATGTATTCATAAACAAAACACTTTAGCCACAGCTTCCACAGAAGGCTGGATCTGATGGGATTAAAATGTATATTCCCCCACTCAAATCCTAAAGACAGGACATGATCTTTAGGACATAGTAGGATTTACCCACCACTATTAGAATAGCAAAAGACACAAGGCACACTACATTGAAGAACCCCCTGGAGCATCTCAATCATCAAACCACAGAACCGTCAGCCACCGCAGAAACATTCAACTGTCACTGAAATTTCTGGAAACCAAATAAGCAGAGACCTTCTTTCCTTGTAGCCAGCCTCCATTTTATTTCTAGCATTTTTCTCCCAGCTTGGAACTGGACTGGATTTTTCTTCAAGCAATAGAAATCCAAGAAATGAGGGCTGGAAAAATTATTTAGATCTTCGTTTTCTTCTTTAGGAAGTCTGTTCCTCTATATAATGTCATCAGATAAATTATATTTATCTTTTGAGGTTTGAAGGAAATAATTCATTTTTATTTAGGGAAGCCAGTTTACTGAGAAATCTCTCATTAATTTAAGTTAATGTAAACCACATGTGAAAGAGTGCACGCTCGCCATTATTTTATAGTAGACATATCTAACTGAAATTGCTAGGAAGCTTAAGAATCAAGGTTCTTCTCAATTTTTCATTATAAGGTATGAAATGAATTTTAATGTTAATTCCATTTTTCTTTCCCTGAGCTACCTACTATTTTACTGTTTTAAGCATAGCAGTGAATTTCTTCAGTCCTTTTAGGTAATTTGAATACCTACATACTTTTGGCACACCACTAAGTTCAAGCTCTTTTTATTGCAAATGTTGAAGTTTATACTTCCCTATTCTGAAAGTTAACATTTCTGTCTGGAAGAGTGAAACAAAATTGCACCTTCAGTTTGAATTCAGAAAAATATTTGTCTGTACTATCAAAAGTATTGCAGAAATTCTCCTGTCTCTCACTTAGCTTTTTGGGATTTTAACTGACAAGCTAAAATTAAACTAGAATATGTTCTCCTCACTTGCCTATCCTTTGGGGGGTGGGGAATTAGTGTAGACTCTTGACAACTGGCTGCGCTAGTCTCTGCAGTTTTCATGCCAAGTTTTCAGAAGTGGCCTGCCATTGTCTGCTTCCTAGGGCAGAAAGAGTGATTGGCCCAAAGTGACTTAGTGTCTAAGGCAGGGTTAGAATTCCAAATCTCCCAATTTCTAGCCTGGATTGGCTGTCTCACTTCCCTATCATAGTTCTCCAATACAGGTATTGCCAGATCTGAAGTTTAAGACAGCATTTCTGAGTCAGAAGCATTACATACAGATTTAGAAACAATTCTCATGGTTTTCTAATTTTTTTTTAATTAATTTTATTGAAGAATTATTTCCAGAACAAAACAGTACAATTTTTTTAAAAAAGGAAAGCAAAAGTAAAAAAGTAAGAGAAAAAATATAATAAAATAAAAGAAGAAAAGAAGAGACACAAAAGAGTGTCTACAGAGATTCTCAGTTAATCCAAGTCATGTTTGTCCCAAAGATGCTGTTCAAAAGGCAACTGGACTGTTTTTTTTCCCCTTGAAAACATTTCCCTCATGGATAATTTGGAGCTTGCTGATGCATGGAGATATAAAAATGATTATTCAAAAGAATATATTTACGTTTCTGAAAATCATATATTTTTTCAAGGATAGATAGATAATATAGAAAGTGAAATGTTTTCAAGGAAAAACCTGAAGAAGTCCAGTTGCCTTTGAACAACAACTTTGGGACAGACAGAAAAAAAAGAAAAGAAAAGCTGTAAAGAAGCGGCTTCCAAACTTTTTACAGCAGTAATAAATGTATTTCATTTTATCTTCTTTCTCTAAAGTAAAATGGTGGCTGGCTTCTTTCCATATTCTACATTTTCTAGTCATCAATCACAGGTTCATTTGTTTCCATTTTAAAGCAAAAAGTCCATAAAGGATTTCCAAGTCACTAGCAAATATAGCTATTGCAGTTTTCCTAATCAAACAAGTCAATTTTGCCATCTCTGCAATTTGTCATCTTCACCAATCATTCCTCCATTGTGGGTAATTCAGAGTCTCACCTAGATATTTTTCTCTGCACTGAATTGTGTGGTATTAATACAAATATCATCACTTCAGAATTGGTATGAGACAGCCTAATTATGGATCTTAAACGTTTAATGTGGAATATAAACAGAGCAAATGCTCCACAAAAGAGAAAAAAATAATCAGAAAATGTTAAAATAAGATGTGATTTGCTTACAATGAACACACATTAGAAAAGAACATATAAAATATTTGAGACATAAAAATCTGGGTAAAGAATTTTTTCTGGAGCAATGGAGAAAAAAGGAGTTTTGTATACGAATCCTCAACTATATCCAAAACTGATATTGTTTGATGATTGTGGCAGATATGTCGGGGTGGGAGGTTAATCTATAGCGGGCTAAAACATTGATATTGGGAAATTATGCCCAAATGAATTTAAATTACATTTTATGAAGAACATGTGGACAAATAATTGGATTTTTTATATGAAAATTGGTGTCTCCTGGGAAATTGGATAAGAATGGTATTCCCATAAAAAGTCAGAGCTTCTTAAAAAAGTTTTAAATTTACAAGGTAAACTACCATTTTTTTTTTTTAATGTAAGGGATAAATTGGAGCTTGCGGATGCATGGAAATATAAAAATGATTATTCAAAAGTATATATTTATATTTCTGAAAATGATAGATGTTTTTCAAGAATACATAGTATTTGCATTTCTAAGACTTTGGCTATTAATGTTTATAAAGTAGAGACATTGCCGAAAACATTTTCAGGTCACAGTCCAAGGATTTTAACTTTAAAAGGAACAAATGTTCTTTTAGGTGGATATTGAATGAGATGTTGTTCTCAAAAGAAATGGTAATGGAATATTATAAAAATAAGTTAATGGAATTTTTGAGAATAATCTTAATAAAGGCACAGAAATAAAAAAAATGGCTTGGAATGCAAGTAAAGTTTGTTTAACAGGATATCTTGCATAATGTAACAGCAGACTTAAAAAGAAAAGCAAGAGAAAATACAAATATTTTTGATAAACTAAGGAAGAAAAACATTCAAAATCCCCAGCAATGACAATTATTACTCACCAGATTAAGGTTTAAGGAGGTAACTATCTATGTCCGTGATGGCAAACCTATGGCACAGGTGCCACAGGTGGCACACAGAGCCATCTTGCTGGGCACACAAGCTGTCAGC
>JANHFJ010001675.1:230444-243512 GCA_032468195.1 Cerberus rynchops
CCTCCTCCTCTTCTTTTCTGATAACTGGGCGAGGAACTGGGGCTGCCCTCGCTTTAAGGGAGAATAGCACTCTGCGTATGCTCAGAGGCGCTCTGCTTTCCCTTCCAGAATGGCGAGCCGAAATGCCACACATCGGCCTTGGCTGATGGGATGGTTAACTTGACGGAAGAGCCCAGAGGAGCATCATTTTTCCTTTTTTTTTTAAAAGATATATTATGTTTTATTATATTGTAAAATATTATATTAGATGTATTACATTACATTAGAATATTATATTGCATATGGGTTCATTATATTATTAGAATATATTACTATATTATATTACATTATTGCATTATATGTTATTTTGCAAATATTCTGTCAGTCACTTCCTTTTGTCATAGTGGGGCAATTGCTTTTGTCACTTTTTAAAAAAACTTTGTTTTTATATCCACCCTTTCAAACATCTCTCCTCATCTCGCTTTTTTTCTCTCCCTTCCTTTCTTTTCCAGTCGCCTCATTTTTTGCGGAAGATAGAAACGGTTTTACCATGAACGTTGCAATCGACAAGACTGCGGAGGACAAAATGCAAGTAAGAATTTGGGGAGATGATCAGTGGAGGGAAGATCCGAGAACCCTTAAGGCAAAAGTGTGTGTGTGTGTGTATAAATGATTTATATCTCATTTTTGCAATCTGTAGAAATTAGCTATTAACTTGGGGTGTGACAGTAGATCTGTAGCAAAGAAGGCTTTGCTTGCAGATGATTAGAGAGATTCAGACACCAAATTTTCCATCTAAATTAGGCTACCAGATCTGGGCTGCAGAGACACAAGGGAACCACTAGGTGGCAGCCAGGAATATTGTCTCTTTTCTCTTTGCTGCCCTGTAATGGCAGTCCGAGATATTGCAGACAATATCCCTGAGGCATTAAAAATCTTAATAGGATCATAGAAATTGGCACTATGATTTACAAGGGGGCAGAAGACGAATCTATGAAAAACAAGAGGTGTGTGTTGATCTGATCGGAAGTAGGCAAAGACGGTTTGGGGTCCAGCGTGGGCATCTCTAAATCTATTGTCTGCTTATTAAATAGCGCATCTCAACCTTGGCAACTTTAAGATGCGGAGACTCCCAGAATTCTCCAGTCAGACAAAATTCTGGGAGTTTATTGATTGATTGATTGATTGATTGCATTTTTATACCGCCCCCTCTCCCGAAGGACTCGGGGCGGTGTACAGCAATATACATGGACTTCAGTGCAAAACAAGAAAGAAATTATCAGATTCCGGTCATAAATGGTAGCCCAGTAGAGAGAGTGGACTGCTTCAAATACCTCGGCATGCACATCTCAAAGTATAAGATACAAACATTTTTGGAAGAAAAGAAAATGTGGAATGTATGTGTGCGTGCATGAATGTTCTACTTATATTTAAAAGCCTTCTAACTTTCTAAGTATCCTGATAATAATCCACTTGGTAAGGGATAGAGATATATTAATATAGTGAGTGATTCCTTCTGAACACCATCCCTCCCCCCTCATCATAAAGCAATGTGAGAATTTTTCAACATTTATGTGGTGTTTTCAGACTTTAAATACCATCAGACTTAACCTCCATCTTTATCTCTCCAGAACAAAACAAGATGGTTTTCTCTGAATTTTGGGCAGATGTATTTTTGCTATTAAGTATGTTGATTGATTGTAACACAAATGTTTCCACAGAGAATAGAGACGCCATTCTGCTAAAGAAAAGCAAGCCTCTTTGATATATGATTATGACATTATGAACTTTTGTACAAACTTACAAGACTGCTTAGTGAACATTTCTGAAGTGCCTCCTAAAAATCACAAATCATGAACCCCGAGTGGCAAACATTGAGGCCAATTTTCAGTAAATCCCCTCAGTTTGCTCACCATAATACATTGCTGGTTAGAAGCATTCAACTTCTTCTAAATGTGTGAATAGATACAGATGTGATTTTGAAGAAATGATGCGACAAAAGTTATAAAAACATGGGGAAAACTGTCAAACTTTAACACCCTGGAATTTAAGAGAGGGAAGGCAAAACACAATCAGGCTTTCAAGAATGATGTCAGCTCCTTTGCGATAGAGCAAGTCAGGAAACAAAGTCCCTAAGAATACTGTAACTCTATACTGATATGGGCAAGAATGACAAAATCTGAACTTTTCTCTTCCCTCCCTCTAATACCCCAGGGAGTCAGGGCAGAACCAGTCTGAGTTTCTCTCTCTATTTTTTTTTTTTTCATTCCCTAGGCTTAGAACATGCTTCTGTAATTCTCACCACATAGTTTCTCCAAGATCATCTATGGCTTACCACGAAACAAAAGTACCCAAACTGACAAGAGTTTTGTGCTTTTCTTGGCTAACAGACTTTGCCCATCCGTATTTGGGGAAAAGGAAGGCTAGTGGCATGAAAGTTGATGACTACATAACAAAATCATCTAAAAATGGCAGATCTTTATTTAGTGAAATAAAGCAGCTGTATGTCGGCAATCCCTCTGAATTTCCTTCCCAGTTTTTCTTTACATTAAAGTGAATGATGAAAGTACATACCGAACAGAGATCTTCTATTAAATGTCAAAGTATTTTCCTCTTAAAATAGTGAAATTTTCCCCTCAAGCATAATTAAGAGGTAAAAATGCATTTTATCAATTGCTTATTCTGGATAAGTACCATTGTTTTAAAAACTAGGGCTCTTATTTTTAAAAAAATGAGGGCCTTCTAATTTTTTTCCTTACCTTCAAATGAATATTAATTTTGCTCTTTTTAGAAGTCAAGGGAAAGGGGAATAACAATGCTTTCATCTTTTTTCTTAGAATGGTGTTCTGAGATGCTCATAGCAATGAATCCCATCTCCATAAATGAATCAAAACAACTAGCATATGAGCCAAAAATGTGCTGTGAAACTCCCTGGTATTTCATTATGAACATATCTTGCTAATGCACTTAAGAACCAATTATCACCCTTTATGTCACCCACCAACATCAGCTATTTCTTAAATTTAAGATAATGGCACATTTTCAAAAGCCACTTTATTATATATACGTATAATAAATATAGTTTTTCCAGTAATACTTTGTGCTTTAGGTATCATTGGGAATCTGCAAATAGAGTAAACTCAGGTTTGTTGTTGGGACACCAGCAAAGTATCCTCAGGGCTTCCCATACTATCTTTCAAGGACAGAGATGAGATAAATAGTGTGAGGAAGTGGCAGCAACAGCAGTGGGATGCCATGTCAAAGCTAGCATTTTTGCAGCATAAAAAGTTCATTTTAATCAACGACAGCCTTCCCCTCTATTATTTGAGCTCTTATACATTAGCTGTGTCTACCATCACACTAAATGGCATTATGGTTAAGTTTTTCTTTACAGTCTGTTGTGAATCCACATGTAGTGTGAAAGGCCACTACAGCTTATTTGTTTGCTTGTTTATTTATTTGATTTATCTGGTGCCCAGTCATGTATAAATCTGGGAGACTTACAAAAATTAAAAGAACAACACAAACCATTCAATGCAAAGACAAGGCCCGTCTGAGGGAAAAAAAATATTCTACAAATCATGGCTTAGTACCATCTATGAAAAGAAATCTAAACAATTTGAATTTCTCCAATGATTTCTATGATATGTTTGTTCAAACAGACATATAAAATGGATGCTTATTTATTTGTCAATTTTATCAGCAAACATCCCCCTAGTCCTATAGTAATGGCCTCCACATGGCTCAAATGTGGTGATAAAATTGTGGTTTTCTTTCTCTTTCTCCTATTTTGTATAAACATCCTCTAATGCATTTTTATAAATACTACATCCCCGACAGCCTTCAGAGACCAATAAATATACGAATAAAGCAAGTGCTGCCTCAGCAGCTAAAGGTTACCATCACTGCTCTTCACCTTTGCTCCTGAAAGGCCCTCTGAAGCAGCAAAAAAATGCCTTGTTTGCATGACACTCTGAACTGCATTGGGGCGGAGGTTGCATATCATAAATAGTTAAGGCTCAGACAGTGTACTGGGGGGCTCTATCAAGGAATGAAATGTCACCTGAGCCAACTAATCACATGTGTTATTCAAAAAACTCCTTTCTCCTGTTTTACTTTCTGTCCCTTTCCCTGTAATCCAGATAATGAGTGGGTGAGAAAAGATGCCAACCCACATTCCCACAATGGCACCAACCCCAAATGCACCACTGTAGATATCCATTTTAAAAAAAAATTCTGCAATGAAAAAAATTATAGGCTGGGAGGTTGCCAAACAGACTGCTTCCTATATTATTTTTTTATCTGTATGCTATGGCAGATTGGGTCAGCAACATCATGCAAATAAATCCATTTAATACTGTAAATATTATAATCACATAAATATGCAAACCAAACAAATAAATGGAATTGGCTGTATTATCAGGATTTGAGAACGCCACTACGTATACGCTCTGGGCATCTTTTCTTAGGAGACTTCTATATATCGGTGTCACCCTTTGAAACGGTGATGGCTGAGGGTTCCTGCGCGCCATCTCAGGGTTGCCACACATGGGGGGTGGGGGCAATGGTTGAATTCAAATTTTTTTTCTAACGGTTCTGTGAGCGTGGCTTAATGGGTGTGGCTGGGAGGGTCTTGTGACTGGATGGGCAGTTTCTGTAAGCAGGGCAATAAAGATTAGGCTAGAAACAACACCAGAATGGTTTTTCCTGCCTTCCTTACAAAAGGATATTTCTTCTAACAACCGGTTCTCTGAACTATTTAGAAAATTTACTGCTGGTTCTAGCGAACTTGCTAGAATCTGCTGAATTTCACCTCTGGGTGGGTGAGAGAGAAACCTGTCAGCAGTCACTGGATGACTGAGTCTTCCCAGGGCCTTAGCTCGGCTTTTCAACCAAGTATCAATGGAACGGTGGAGTGGACTAATGCCATGGTAGAGAGGTATTTAAGATGCTACATCAACTACCAGCAAACTGACTGGGCAGAACTTCTGTCATTTGTCTGGGTCATGTTCTATCTCCTGCTTCCTCCCCCCATAGTTTGATGGCAAGCTGAGATGCAATAATAATGGCAACAATAAAATGGCTTTGAACCCTGACACTGCTTTGGTATAACATTTGATGGTGCCTTACCTAATGTCTAGAAAAGTGGTGGTGAACCTATAGCACACATGCCCAAGGTGGCATGCAGAGCCCTCTCTGTGGGCATGCGTCATCGCCCCAGTTCAGCTCCACCACGTTTCTCCATGGTATTTCTCTGCATCATTTTGTCAAATGACAAAACAGAAGAGCTGCCGATATTGGGATGCTCTGCCTCCCACTGCCCAGCTGTTGTTCAGGTTTCCAGCATGTGTGCCACCTAGATGGGGATTGGGTTTCCAGGGTGCATGCTATTTGGGTTTCCGATGCATGCATGCGTACCAGTCAGGTGGTGTTTAGGTTTCCGCTATGCACACACCTGTCAGCTGATATTTGGGTTTTTGGCGTGCACGCACACCTTTCAGTTTGGGCACGCAGTCCAAAAAAGGTTTGACATCACTGGTTTAGAACTTAACCTTGAACTGTCTGAGAGAAATAGTTCCCACCCTGTGTTAGCTTCTGGCGATTAAAACAAAAAACAAAAACAAAAAATGTAATTCCTGTACCACAACTTCCTGACTGTACAGCATCGAGAAGCGTGGTTAGAGGGTTCGGTCATTCCTGGCAGTGCAGAGCAACTTCACTAGAAACCAATATAACTTATAATAACTTTTTAACTTAAGATATTTAAAAGTCAAAATTTCCTGCTAAAGAAAGAAAAGAGAACACTATTCAAATCATGAGAAAACAATAGCTTTAACAGGAAATTACAAAAAATAAAAACATCCCCAATGTTTATGGCACTCAAAACAGACCAAAACACGGTACACTATAAATAAAAATATAAGTAAAAATAACATACTATAAAGAGATTGGAGTGGAATTTCAAATCATTGTTGCAAATAACAAAAATTCAAAAGATAAATTATTTCCTCATTCCCAATCAGAGATATTCACAAAAGCTGAAAAATAAATCCATACTTCCACCATACTTCAAAAAAAGATGTTGAGACTTTGAAAAAAGTTCAGAGAAGATCAACTAAGATGATCAAAGGCCTGGAGACTGAACCATACGAAAAATAGCTGCAGGTTTTAGGTCTGGCTAGCCTAAAGAAAAGACGAATTAAGGGTGACATGATAGCAGTATTCCAGGGGCTGCCACAAAGAAAAGGGGGTCAAATTATTCTCCAAAGCACCAGAGGACAGGACAAGAAACAATGATTGGAAACTAATCAAAGAGAGAAGCAACCTGGAATTAAGAAGAAACTTCCTAACAGTGACGACAGTTAACCAGTGGAACAGCTTATCTCCAGAAGTCGTGAGCGCTCCATCATTGGAGATTTTTAAGGGAGATTCGACAAACATTTGTCTGAAATGGTATAGGATTTCCTGCCTGAGCACAGAATACCAAGGTTCTGTTCTGTTCTGTTCTCTTTATGGATATAGCACATTAAATAAACTGGCTAAGTTTGGGGACATCTCAACCACAAATACATTTTAAAAGAAGATCAGCCAATATAATCAGACTCGTATCTTACAATGGTGCAAGAGGTGATTCTATTGCAATGTAGCAAAGAAACCGTACAACATGGTTTAGGTAGAGAATCTAGCTTCCTGAAAATCACCCTTTTCATTTTTAAGGTGGTTATTGATCCTTATGGCTTTGAATATGCTTTGAATTATGTATGAGGTGAAATCTGATCAGACTGATTATTTTTAAAAATCCTAGATATGGAAGAGTAGGAAAATAACCAATTACTTTCCATAACTACATTGTAAATGCACTTATGCTTCAATATAAATTATGCAGAGTTGTACAATATGTATAATTTATACAGATTATAGAAACAAAGTTTTATCACATCAAAATTACTTTAAAAGTGGTTGGTAGAGAACTTACATTCCATACATATACAATAAGTTAAACAAATGGTTCTGTAGATACAAGATAATCCATGCCCTCAAATATCTAAAGATACCTAGCTATCTTTACCCTCAAGTTATTACTGAGTTGTTCTGATGTCATAACAAGTTTTCCAAGCCTTGGACCAGGCAGCTGAATATTATTACAGAAGTTGTGAAGGCCTTTGATTCTGTTCCAAGACTGACCCAAAAATTCAGTCAAGTTGATTTGTATTTAAACAATGAGCTTTCAAGATGATGTCCAATAGTCACACAGAGCCTTTTTACACCACTTCATGACTAACTCCTGTGTGTAACTTGTAATGTCTCCATTTCCCTGTATCTTTTTAATTACAGGATCATAATTTATCAAATATGAAAGGATACTACCTTAATATGTAGCATAATGTTATTGTATAATGCAATCCCTTATTAAGTAAAAGTGGATTTTTAAGGAAAAAAAAGATCAGGACAGCCTGCTTGTTAAATTCCTGTACTAGAATTGCCAACATACCTACTATAAATCTTCTGCTGAATCTGTGGCCCAGTTATTTTATTACCATCAAACAAACCTCACAGGACTTAATGGTTTTCCCTTCATCAGCACTACTGTGGCTTATTTTATGTGTATTTAGCTCCTCAAGTTTCTTGAGTCAGTTGTCCGTTTTAAAGAGCCTCCTTTGGAGACTCTGGATTCTAGGGCAAACCTCTATTTGTATTTTCAAGCTCTGGCCTCCCTTGAGTTTTCTTGTTGGATGTTTATTACTTTCTTGCTACAAAACTAGATTATCCAGGAAAGAAGCAACAGCACACTGACACCATTAATTAATCTATGTTCACTGGCTTCTTGTGAGCACCCCTCTGGAACTATTTTAAACAGATTTCTTCTCTGGTGACTAATGGCATCACCAATAACTACTTAGCAAAGCAATCCTACAGAATCCTTTTTCCACAAAAAAGTAAGTCAGTAAATCCCAGTGAATTTGGACTGCAGCCTAAGACTTTTTGATCTAGTTCACATAATATATGAAGTCATAATGTGATTTATTTGGTCTTGGCCACTGGAGCTTGCAAAATGTTGAATTAAAAGTCAGCCTGAGTCTTAAAATGGACCAGAATTTGGAAGGACTTAACAGGTTAATATATCTTGTAGTAAGATTTTCCCAAATTTTGACCAGCAGGCTTTTTAACAAAAAACAGGCTTTATTATGGAATAAGTAGGGAAAGGGCTATATCAGTATAATATATCCTTTCTGATGTGTTGTATTCTTTTTTTTTTCCTTCACACTTAAAGTAAAATCCCATTAAACCTGGGAAATCGGCAAATGATGTATTTTTCTGTCACCCCCTACCCTTTTCTTGTACAGAAATTCTTTTGTCTTTCTCCTTTATTTCTCTGAGACAACTGGGTGAAACAATCACTTTGTTAACATTTGAATTTAAAAGTACCTTAAAATAGTCTATAGGCAGGTTTACCTCATATTATAATGTACCCATTGTCAATACTTGTCTTCTTTGAGCACCAAATATATTGGTGACTCTTTCAGACTATAGGTAGATTCTGACATGATATATGATATATAACAGATAGAGCTGCCAAACAGTGAAAAGTTTTCTTTTCAAGCCATTCCAAACATATTATTTATAATGACACACAAATTGGATTACATGAAGATTAGAAGAAATCCAAATTTCAAATATAAATGAAGCCCAGCCTTTGATTATAGCAAAAAAGCTCACACTGACTATATGTTAGTGCAATTCAATACTTGACCCAGATTACTTGAGAATTATTTTTGCATGCAGCCCCTACCAATAAAACCTTCAAACAAGTTAAATGTTCAATTGGCAATTCTTTATACTGACTTTTTCTTCTACAGAGTTGCTAATTGTTAGTATATAAACATGACAAAGAGTTTCTTCTGGATTTCTGAGCATTTAAATAAACATTTTATTAATAAGGACAAAAAACACAGAGATGGGGAGGGAGAGATAGGTGAGTTGTGGGAATTGAAGCAAAGATAAATGAGGTACAGCAAAAGAAATATGAGGTCCTGACCTAACAAATGCAATGTCCTGGCCTACTGACTGCAACTGGGACTATTGGAACTAAGTGGTATAGTCACATGATGTTTCACACAACATCACCACTTAGTGACAGAAATTGCTATTCTAAGTCAAGAACTACCTGTATATGAATGTTCTTGAAAGCAATCTTTACTCAGTTCTAAATGTACATAGAATCGTAGTGCAGGAAGTAAAAATATAGTATACACAAACAGGTTTTATCATGTTTTATATAACCAAGTGTGATGTGTGCATAATGGCAACTTCTTCACCCCACTTTTTTCTAAGGAGTATGACTGTGGGATTGGCTTAGTAAGGATGCTAGGGCTTCCTTCAAGGCTAAGCCATGAAAATAAGAAACAGCTCTGAAACTGTGATGTGGTATGATTCCCTGTAGATTTTGTTTGATATATTTGGTAAATGGCCGAGGCAGCTTTGCAAGAATTGGCAGCCAGAGCACCGTTCTACTTTAGAGATGTATGCACAAATGTAGACAAGAACAGCTCAGAAGTATGCATGCTTTTATGACTTTTATATAGGGGTGCAGTGGCTCAGTGGCTAAGAGGATGAGCTTGTCGAACATAAAGGTCGGCAGTTCGAATCCCTAATGCCATGTAATGGAGTGAGCTCCCATTACTTACCCCAGCTTCTGCCAAGCTAGCAGTTCGAAAGCATGTAAAAATACAAGTAGAAAAATAGGGACCACCTTGGTGGGAACATAACAGCGCTCCGTGTGCCTTTGGTGTTTAGTCATGCCGGCCATATGACCACAGAATCGTCATCAGACAGCTCTGGCTCTTTGGCTTAAAAATGGAGATGAGCACTGCCCCCTAGAGTCAGGAATGACTAGCACGTATGTGTGAGGGGAACCTTTAGCTTTAAGTTGCTAGGAGGGTGAAATATTGAATCTTGAAAGCCTCACCTTTGTTTATCTGAAAAGCTGAACAAGCTCAGATTTGGTTATTAACTGGATGGAAAACTACTGAGCAATCCCAGATTAGTACACATAGTCCTTGATTTACAACTGTAACTGAGGGCAGAATTATGGTCATAAGTCATGCTAGTCATTAAATAGGTCACCACCTGAATGCACCCAATTTTACAACAGTCATTAAATGAGTCAGTTGTCCATAATGGGTGATTTTGGCTAGAAACTGGAAGTAAACACTCATAGAAGAAGATCATAAATCATGATCCTGTAACTGAGGGACACTGCAAAAAGCTGCAAATGCCCAAAATGCAATCATGTGACGTGTATATGTGTGTGTTTTGAAACTTTGAATCCAGGTTCTATGTAGCCAGGGGGAGGTCCCTCATAACTTTGAACATAAATGACTGATTGTAAGTCGAGTGCTCCTTTTTTATTTAGGAAATAAAAAAAATGAACCTCAAAAAAAAAAAAAGCAATGGCAAATCAACTCTGTATTATGCTGAAGGAAACTAAAGTGATGTTTGAGCTTAAGTTAAGATAACCTTTTTATTTATTGCTCAGTACTTACAACATGTTCTCATCCCATCCTAATAAAGTAGATGTCATTCCCTGGTCAGAGCCTAAATCTGTGGGGGGAAATGAGATGGAACTGGAGCCGACAGAGATTGAGGGGCAGCTTCATTGGCTTCGGAAGAAAATGGGGAAGGCCAGGGACTTTCAGGATTAGGACAACTTATAGGCATGGAGGAACAGGGGCAGGATGACCAAAAGAGGCTAAGCAGTGAACATGAGAGACAGAGCTCAGACGATGAGTAACCTCCTCCTGATCCCAGAGCTCAGGCGATAAGCAACCCTCTCCTGATCCCAGAGCACAGAGAATGGAGAGAAGTCAAGAACAGTGCAGACTGAGCTGGCTATGTGGGAGGAGAGAGCCCTGCTCCTCTTCACAAGGCACACCTGGGGACAGAGATTTAAGGAGATGCTGTGGGAAGGGGCATTTGTTGGGAACAAACACTGAATTCCTGGAGTGTTGAGTGCTGACATTTGAACTTTCCTAGATGCCTTGCATTCTTTCTGACTTTCTGGATTAATTACTGGATTCTTTGCTTCTTGAACTCCCTGATTTGCCTTGCTGGATTTATTGCTGTGCAGTTGTGGTGTTCACAATGTTGGGCTGGACTATTTGCAACCAGATGCTGCTTGAGGTGTGTGTGGCTTCTGTCATCACTTTGCTCTGGGACTTGCCAGAAATGTGGGAGCCTTTGGTAAAATTTGGAGTAATAAAGAGGCCAGTTGTCTGTGTTATCTCTGTGCCATGCCCTGGGTCATCACAGAAGAATTGGGCTCCAGAAACAATCTGCCATTCATAAGAAACTACCTGGTTCATTTAAAGAGCACAAAGCATAGCTATTTTTCATTCATACAGCTACATCACCATGCTACCCTATTGGCTACATCCAGGCTCCTATGAAATTCTCTCTAGAACGCATGAAAATTGCATTCGGTACAACTTCCATTGCATTGCTCCTGGCAACAGCAGTGCTCTGGGTGACGTAAAACAGCCTGCCCTGAATTGATGATGAACAGAAGCAGACAATGCTTGAGATGCACGCTTAGAAACAAAATGAAATCCAGACTAGCAAGATAATTGCACACTGACCCTATTCTGTCAATATTTGAGTACATTTACCATGGCTGAGGGGACATAATGGAACCCAGCTGGAAAAAAAACACCTTGAAGAATCTTTTATCCTGAAGGTTGAGATTGAATGATTGTGTTAGCTTTAATTATGGCTCAGCAAATAAAATATGCTTGGTTTACCATGCCTATGATCTAATATATGTGCATACATACATACATATGTATGCATAACTGTGTGTGGGGGTGGGGGGTGGGTACACACACACACACACACACACACATAGATATACATATTTGTATGCATCAAAGACAGATGTTTAGTGAGAACCTGCAAACTACACCTGATAATGACATTCAGGATGGGTTAGGTTAAAATGTTCATCATCATCATCATATCATCGTCATCATCATCATCCTACCTGAAAGTTGTCTTTTGCCCTGACTCTCTGCATTTTGGTGATCTATAAAGTTGCATTTTCCACCAGGCTATGAATTACAACAATTTAGTACTGATTCTATTGTTAAATTTAAACTGTGTTTCTAATCTTTTGTATTGTGATTGAATTTTTAACTTTTCTTGGACAAGTGTTTATTAGAATATAATGGAGAAGAATAAATAAAAAACTGAATAATTAACTCTAACTAAATAAATAAAAATTAGAATCACGTAATTACATGCTCTGGTCTGATTGACTGTTACACTCAAACACAAACATAATTCTGGCAAAAAGGGTGAAATTTTGTGACAAACTTTATTTATGTATTAAATTTAAGGACCGCCCATCTTACCACAGGATAATGGCGTAAAGTTTTGGGAGTTGCTTATTCTTATGAGTTTTTCCTATTCTTATCCCGAATATTATGGGATTTTCACATCGTTACCCCAAATCTTTTTAATTAAAATAAGGGTTTACAAATGACCTTCCAAGCTGTAGTGATGGCTTACAGATCCTTATATACAACTATAAAAAAAAGATAGGCAAATAGAAATGATCTCAAATTTGGACATCATTTAAATTGTTGTCAAAGGTATCACTGCTTTTAACAGAAAGGGTTCAAGCAGGTGTAGACATGAGGTTGGGTGTGAAGGGGGGGGTTCCAACATGTTCCATATGGCTGTCAAAGCAACATAATTGAAACCTCACCCATTTTTTAATTTAATACTAAGTCTGCAGCTTTAAGTAACACAGAGGAAGCCTGTACAATATATATAGTCCTCATCATATGATGACTATTGAGTCCAGTGCCGTTGTAACTTCAAACGATCACAAAGCGAACTGTTGTAAGTTGAGGACTGCCTGTACAGAATCTGAAATGTTCTATGTAATTCCTGATGAAATGGATTGTATATTAATTTTTAATTTTAATTTTATTAGATTTATATACCGCCCCTTTCCCGAAGGACTCGGGGCGGTGAACAGCAAGTAAAAACAGTACAATATAAAAATTAAGAACAGTTAAAAGTAATTAA
>JANHFJ010001675.1:256833-267512 GCA_032468195.1 Cerberus rynchops
TGCTACATTGTCTGTCACCATCAGGACATGGTGATGGGCTACCTTGTTGTGGAAGTTCTTGAGGTCCAGGAGTACCGCTTGTAGCTCCAGCCAATTGATGCTGTGAGTCAGATCCTGTGGGGACCACATCCCCTGTGCCATGTTGTGGTGAAGGTGGGCTCCTCAACCGAACAGACTGGCATCTGTTGTGATGATCATCTGATCCAGTTCCCTGAAGGGACACCCCTTGTGGATGGCCTGGGAGATCCACCAGTGGAAGGAATGCAACATCTCCTGTGGTACATGGACCCTGACCTGCAAATGGTCATGCTGGTCCGTTGATAAGGTAGAAGGAACCACTGGAGTGGTCTGACATGTAGTCTTGCCCACAGAACTATGGCAATACACGAGATCGTCTTTTCCAAGAGCTGAGATAAGATGGCCAGGGTTACCTTTCTTTCTCTGCAGATGCAGCCAATCAGGTCCTTGAGGCTCACTTTCCAATCATGGGAGAGGTAGACTGTGAAGGTGCATGTGTTGATGATTTTCCTGAGATGTTGTAGCCGGGAGGCGGGGATGAAATGGCTTTTGGTAAGATTGATGGAAAAGTCATGTTGCTGAAAGGTCTGCATGGCCATCTGTAGGTCTTCCCTTGCTGTGCTGGTCGAGGATGACTGAATCAGGATGTCATCCAGATAGCACTGAACCGTATTGGAATTGTGCGAAGATGAGCAGCCAAGGCTGCCAACAGCTTCGTGAATACTCTGGGGGTGGATGAGAGACCGAATGGGAGTGCTTGATATTGGTAATGGTGGTGGAAATATGCAAAGTGTAGGAACTGGTGGTGCGACAGGTGGATGGGAATGTGTAGGTGAGCCTCTGTGAGGCCTATGGACGTGAGGAGGTCCCCTCTCTGATGGAGTCCAAGATGGTCTGGAGTGCGTGCATTTTGAAGCGTCGATAGACGAGATGGTCGTTTAGACGCTTGAGATCGAGGATTGCTCTCCAATCCCCAGAGGCCTTCGGGATACAAAACAGAATGGAATAAAATCCCAGCCCCCTTTGGTTGATAGGAACCAGTTGAATTGCCTGTATATGGAGCAGATGCTGAATGGTTGCTTCCATGAGGTTGAAAACTTGATAGGGGCGTGGACTGGAACTCGAGTGTAAGTACCAAGCTGACCGTGTGTCTCACCCAGATGTCTGAGGTAGTCTCGTCCCATTGGTTGGTGAAAAAGGCAAGACGGCCACCAATGAGAGGGTTGGATCCACCGTCAGACCTTCTGAAGGGACAACTTTTAACCCCTCAAAAGGACCACTATGGTGGGAACTGTTGCCTTCTTCAGAAGGACTGTCATTCCTGGCACTGGGGAACGAACCGTTGGCTCGGGCCCGGCTGTCCTTCCTGTGGGCGGAATGTTGATCTATGGTAAAATGGGGAAGGGGAACGACGAGGAGGCTCGAAATCCCAATGACATCCTCCGTGACTTGCCATCTTTGGAGTCCACTAAGAAGGGGTCGAGAGCTTCTCCATATAGCTTGTCCTGCTTGAATGGAGCCGCTGCCAGTCACCACTTATGTTTTGTGTCTGCTGGCCATTGATGTAGCCATATTTGCCTTGTGGAGAATATCAACCCAATAGAGCAGGCAGCGAATTTAGCAGTGTGAAGGGCAGCATCCGCCACAACAACAAGCTTGTTGATGTCTTGGTGAAGACAAAGGTCAGATGTTGTTATCCAAGCCTGAAGTTGGCGAACCCTAGCAGGGATGCTCTGTTAAAGAAGGAAGCTGTTGTAGATGCCTTGACAGCCCAGGCGGCTGCCTGGTGACCTTTACAGAGAAGCTGCTCCATCTTCCTGTCTTCCAGTTTGAGGGCTTCTTCCACCTGAGTGAGAAGAATGTTAGCTGAAGCTAGAGCTGCAACCGGCGCATCCACTGACGGAGGTTGTAGAGCAGAGCTCAATTCATTCGCAACGTTGTAAAGTTGGCACTCTGCAAAAACCGGAGGGCTACAGGTGCTAGCCACTGCCTCTGAATGATGTCTAGGAACATCTGTGGGGCTAGAACTTCCTCTGCCCTGGCCGTCTGCTCTGAGAAGAGAAGGCATCCGACTCTCATAATCTTGGAGACAGAAGACTCACCCTACGGAACATGCTCCCCCAGTTGTGTGACAACCTTGGCTTTATTTAGGAGCATAAGGGAATAAGGCCAGGAAAAACAGGCCTGATGTCACCAGAATCTCCAGTGAGACATCCTCATCCGCCAAAAGCAGTAGCTCCTCTTCTCTGGAGTGTAGGATACTGTGGTTGGAATCTGAAGCTGAACCCAGTTTCCAATAATCCAAAGTGTCATAGCAGGGAGGAGAGGCTCCTCCCGATTGGGAACTCCCCTGGAGATCCTTCCCGGAGGTGCCTGGATGAGGTGGGCTTTGGGCTTGTTGTGTCTCCTGGGAATTTCTGCTTCATAGCCTCTGCTATAAAAATCCTCACTTGGGACAGGAAGAGTTCCTGCAGGGATGCAGAGCGGGGCCCAAGTGCTTAAGAAGGTATGGAAGACACAGAAGGCAATCTGCTCCATGGGAAAGCTTCCTCACTTAGTCCACCAGATAGGAAAGGGTTGGGAGATGACCTTCCCTGAACCCCTAGAGGGTTAGTGGGGTTCGCTGGAGACAGGGCTGGGATCACACCATTTACGGAGACAGGAGAGGTTAGAGGCCTGACCTGTTCGGAGGAGAGAATCTCTGGGCAGGTGGATTCTGAGTAGCCTTTGGGTGACTCATGAACTTTGCCACCTGTCTTTCCAATGCTTTTTGGCATCTGGTGGCATTCTTTTCCTCCACCTTAGATGGCCCTCTGGCCTTCTTGGTCGTGGGCTGAACCTGTTTAGAGGTCTCGGAGGATATGTGTTTCCTCTTTACTGTGCATTTTCGATGTGATTGAGAAGGCATAGATGAAACTCTGCTGGAGTTAGCATTGTCAGCTGACGGATCCATGCTGCCTGAGAAAGAAGGCAAAAAGATGAGAATCAAAACAAAAACAGAGAAGATAAGTTACAATCTTTATCCCAAAGTAGCCCTTAAAGAGAACACCCCATACTAATGCTTTCAATTCTAGATCCTAGGAGTCCTGAAAGGAGCGCCTTCGTAGGCCTGCCACACATAGTGGGCTATAGCCCAGACTGGATGCTGGGGTAATCTCAGTTGAGGGAACTCAGCAACTGAATCAAGCCTCATTGAAGGGTGGTAATTCTGGACATGCAATAATGGCTAGAAACTCCAGGGAATGAAATTCCCTGATCCTATTGACATAAATGGAGAAGAAAACTGGAGTCTCCCTTGTTGTGAACACTTGCCTGGGTTTTAAAGAGCAGATCTGAGGCCAATTCAGGCCCTACAGGTTGTACCAACCTGTGAGGGTGAAGAGATTCAAGTAAAAATTCCATAGCAGTAGCACTTAGATTTATACATATATACCTCTTTAAGTGCTGTCCTCTCTCTCAGTAAACAAGGGACCTGCTGCATGTGGCCTGATCCCTTTTTCTGCAGGTCAGCAGGAAATGAAAGAGAAACCGAAACCGGACAGCTCAGCTAAGGCCGGAGCTGCATGAGGCCTCTAGTCTCCTCCCCTGCCCCTCTGCACTCCCCCCACCTGCGAGCAGCAGGATCCGGAAGGAATGCCTGCTGGCCTCAGGGCCTGGAGCGGCCATTTGGCCCAGGGATGGTGTGGCCTTTCTGAAAATGTGTCCTGGCCACTTCACCATCCCACGAGGCTCTGCCGCTCCTGCACTGGCGAAGGAGTTGGCCCTGGTGGAAGGGAGATCTTCTCGGCATCTTCGTTGGCCCTGTTGGAAGGGGCGCGCGGCTGATTGCCTCCAACCATGAAGCAGCACTTGGCACCTTCATTGGAGTAAGGGGGAGGGGCCTCCGCCACCCATGCTGCCTTCCTTAAGTGGTTTGGTGGGGGTTTTGACCCCAAATTGGAATGGAGTAGAGGCCCGAAGCCTCTGCGAGCCCTCTTCAGCCTCCGCCGTCTAATTGCCAAGCTGTGAAATTTCTTTGCGGCAAGTGCTTGTCAGTCCCCTCTGAAGAATACTATGGCAGTCCCTGATGGAATTGGGACTGCCCGCTCCGTTTTGTACCGAACCGCCGATACTCACAATTGCTGAAAGTTATTCAGAGGATGGGAGAAGAAAGCTCAACCTTTCGAGTTGAATGGCTGAGTAGAAGCTGGGAAGCAGATGGAAGGGACTTGTCTTTTAAGCTTCTCAGCACTCAGCCACAGACTTAGAAAGGAAGAGTGGTCTCCATCCTCTGGATTATCTCTCCTCCAGCAAACAGAGAAGATTGAATTTAGAAGAGGCTATAGAAGAGGAACAGGCTTTACTGGATAAAATTGAGTCTAAGACTTATATGAATATGGATTTAAAATGACTTTGTAAGAATGACATAATACTGGATATACAAATGAAAATGCTGTATGCCTTAATAATTAAAAGGGATATACGAATAAAAATCAGAAGAACGATTTGGATAATGTTCTTAATTTGGATTTATAAAAGAGACTACTTAAAGTTTTGAAGAGTGTTCTGAGAAGAGACAAAGAGAAAAATGAAGTCAAGCTCTGGGATGTTATTTAAAAATGGCTAAAATCTAAAGGAAGGAATGTAAAATTGGTTTATTTCCTTAAACTTAAAAAAAATTATATATTTTTTCTGATAATCTTTAAACAATTTTTACTGATCAAGACCAAATGACTTTAGATGTTTAGAAAAATATTTTGTTATTTATTTTTAGATAAAGTGATGTTACCATGTTAAAGTAAAGGGAAAGAATATAAAATTTGTTTAAGGTTAAAATATAAGCTAAAATATTATAAAATATGCTTTCTGGTAACCGTCCATGGACTTTTGCTGGCTTGGGCTCAATGATAGGGTTTTGTTTATAGATAAAACATGAGATAAGGGAACAAGTGATCTTTTGTTGTATTCCCAAAGAAGATGATCAGTTACTGAAATTGTTTTACTTGTCATGATGAAGGGGGAAGTCTTTTCTTTATATATTTTGGGTTTTTTTAGCATATTGTTTTTTCCTTATTTTATTTTTCTTTTTACTTTATTTTCCACACTTTCTATACCACTTTTTTTTATTCTTTTCTAACTTCATATTAGTCTTTTGTCTTTGTAATAGAAAATTGTAATAAAATCACTTTTAGAGACAATTCTGTTTTAAGGCAGAGACAGCAGAACTAAACAAACATCAGAATGACATGTGTTAGCACAAAACAGATTGCAACAATTTTGAGAGATGGTTGGAGGAAAAAAAGTGAATTAAAGGGTGGAGGGGTACAGTGAACATTTTACTATGAACTGCATCATGGGATGGAGAACCTGAGGAGGTTCAGTCCATTTTCTCCCCTTCTAGACCTGTATATGGGAATAAGGAATATGTAAGGACGAGGAAGTAGAAAACAGGCGTTGGTCTTACCTGATACGCTCCTTCTCATTGTGCTGAGAATAGAATCCAAGAATGGGCGTGCCCGTCAAATGATCTGTGACTGAGCCAATCAAAGAGTCTGCCTTATGCTGGTATCTCCAGTTATTCAGCGAAAAAAGATGATCAGCTATGGGAGCTCCTGCAACAAAATAATCTCCACCTCCAACATGATTAGTGAAGGAAAGAACACAAAGGGTGGGTTTGGATTCTATTCTCAGCACAACGAGAAGGAGCGTATTAGGTAAGACCAACGCCCCTTCTCCATAGTGCTGAGAATAGAATCCAAGAATAGGACATACCCAAGCTGGCTGTCCAATGGGAGGGGCAAATACTTGCTACAATGCCTCAGCAGCATGAACCTGCTGCAAAACGCGGTGGACAAATGCCGCATCTGCGGAAGCGTAGGAATCCATGTTGTAATGCTGGATAAAAGGATAAGGTGAAGTCCATGTAGCTCTCCTACAAATTTCGTCAATGTTCGCTTGAGTCGACCAGGCCACTGTAGTTGCCACACTTCTGGTAGAATGTTGTAAGCTGGCTTCTCGCAAAGACATAATGTTGAGGGCTGCTGTAATTGCGATCACTCTTCCTGATGGGGAAGGCGCGCAAAATGCGAGATCTTTAGGGCCGGCAAGGCCTCCACCTGCCTGAGACAGCATTTGAGGTGCAGTTGCTCTTCCCGAATGGAAAAGGCGCACGCAGAGGCCCTCCTCCAGGGCAGCGAAGCCTTGTTTCCTTCGTGGCACCGAGAGCGCCTGAACTTGTAAAGAGCCCTCCTCAGCTGGGGGGGGGGGCTGTCAGCTGGAGAAACAGCTCGTTGTTGGCCCGAAGCAGGGATGATCGGCAGCTGTAGCAGCGGAAAAAACTTTTGTCGGTTAAACAGCGATGGACAGCCTGGTGCGTGTGCGGGTGGCTCTCCTCAGCCGGGGAGGCTTCTGCCGGATCCGCTGCGATCAAAGGAAAAAAATCCTTTGAAATTCGAAGGGATAGGCTCCCCCCAGCCAGGGAGGCCTCATCACAGCAGCTACTCTTTCTACCAGCCGGTAGAAGAGGGTCTAAAGCACTGCTGTGATCTGAAAAAAGATAACTGTGAACACTTGAGGAAAATAGAATTTCAAGAAAGGAGCAGGAGCCCAAAAATAAACGTAAGAGTGATCTCTGACTGAGCCAAATAACTGGAGATACCAGCATAAGGCAGACTGTTTGATTGGCTCAGTCACAGATCATCTGACAGGGGCCACGGCCATTCTTGGATTCTATTCTCAGCACTATGGAGAAAGGAATATCCAATACAAAAATGTGATCTTGCTCCTGTACCAAAATCCCAGAGATCCCTTGTTTCTAAAAATATGCTATCAAAACTGTATCAGCTCCTCTTTCATGCTATTGGTAACAGTGATGTTTTTTATTGTTTATTGGAAACAAATTTGTTCTGAAGCTTAAGATGGTGAAGGAATGAAGGGTTTTTCAATGAGATGCAGTGTGTGTCTGTAGGTGTGTGTGTGTGTGAGAGAGGGGGGGGAGAGAGTAAGAGAGGAGGGAAAGAGAGCGAGAGAGAGAGACTCAAAAGCATATCATATGCAAAGGTATCATTCACCTAATCATTTAAGAATGACCATATAGGATAATATTCATCATTATGGATAAAATGTATGTATTAATAATTGTATTGGAGAAAGATGTGTTAGGATGAATGTATGGTTTGACCATTTGAAGCCCTAATGGAAGATGAAAACATGGCTTGATGGAGATGAATGAAGATATGATTATGATGCAAATAATAATAATAAGTACGAAGATAGAGGTTTTAGCTATCACCAACGTCCACTTCCAAAAGATGATTCTTGGAAAAATGCATTAATTCGTTCTTTGCTAAATTTAATATTTACATTTAACTAAAAGCATGGATTCTAGCTTTGCAGAATTTATGCAGAGCACATAACCTGAAATATGTAAACATGGACATTAGGGTCAGCCTGTTTGTTGTCTGTGAATAATGCAATTGTGAGTTTGACCACCATCATAATCTTCCTTATTTTTCCCTCATACAGAAGCTTCTGCACATCAAAGCTTCACAACTACAGGGCTTCGCAAGTATAAGAGCAATCATGTGCTCAAAGTGTGTTAAATTAAAGGCAGTTGCTAGTAATAATACTGCCAAAGGACCAAATAATGTACACTAGTCACAGCCTCTGGGATTTAGAAACTCTGATACTGATAGCAATATCAGTTCCCTAGGTGACAGGAAAAGCCTTGGGATGTTGTCAGTACATCTGATATTTTACTACAATAACCAAAACCACAAAGCACTGGTGATTTGCAGAGAGTTGTGGAAGCACAGCTCTTGAATGATTAATAGTGTGTGTATCTCCCTGAAGGTTTTTATCCAAAACTATTACTTTGTAGAATGAAATCTGAAACAAAGCACAATGGAAGCTAGAGGTGAAAGCTTTCCAATGGAGGGAAATAAATCTCTGTCCAGTCTGGTAATCACCTGCCTAAAGCTGATAATGACTACAAGGACCTAAAAACCTGAGAACAGAGAATACCCACACTACACTGAACATGTTGCTCTGGAAGGGGATTAAACATATAATCAGGGAACAGAGGATGCTGACTGCACATTATAGTTCTGGCAGCCCAGTCCTGAAGGGCTCCTTCAGTTGCAGGCAGGGATTCTTGCAACTCCAGTTAAACTAATACCCAGAGCACAGTGAGTGAGACAGAGCCACGTGGCAATTCCTGAATTAGTGCTAAAACATAATTAGCTCCACCAGAGCCAGAGTCTATGTCTAGGGCAAGAAATGCATAACTGCTCTGAAAAGTCCAACTGGCCCAGGAAAGAGATTCTTTGTCATTTCACTGGGTCCTGAGTAAGTTTATTATCTTAGAGTTGCTTCAAAAATAAGTCTCTGTATGTGTGTGTGTGTGTGTGTGTTGTATTGGTTTGGGGATAACCTCATCTAATTTGATGAGTAAACACTTCTGCAGTGCCCAAAAAAATCATCAATCCAACTTGTTAGTTTATCGATAAATTACAATCTCTGACATTTCTATATGCAAATTAAAGTGACTATACCTAAAATGAATTAGAGTTTATGAAGTGCTTAAAATGCCAATTTAGCAAATTGAGTTCCTCATTCTTTCCAGCAGATGTCTAAAGACATCTCTGACCTGATTGAGTGATTAAGTAAAGACTCGGCACAGCTTTGTTAGCTTTAGACTTTCCACTACTGTTTTTCCAACACTGTAAATGATCATAATTTCAGCATGAATGGATTATCAAGTGTGTCATACATATATACTGTATGTATGTATGTATGTATGTATGTATGTATGTATGCATGTATTGTATATGTATGTGTACACACACACTCACACTATAAAAAAAAATCCGATTATACCAAAAATCTCTGCCTGTACATCCTGTCCACATGTACCTGTACCTTCTGGAGCGATCACATCTGCTCTTTCAGGCAACCTCTAGAAATAATATGTAATTAAATGTAATACACAAACTAAACCTTTGATTCCTCTGGGCATCATCCAAATCCACCGATGTTTGCCAACAAAAAACCAAGTAATGACTAGTTACCAATTTTTAATAAGCATTTGTTAAATTAATTGATGCATTAAATTAGGAGGACGCCAGCCCTTAAGATACACAAAATCAACAAATAGGCATGACTGACATTCAAGGAATGACCTTTATTGTACTGGAATAAAATAGTTTGAGGGGACATGTTCTCACACTGGAGCAGCCGCCATTTTGGGGTCAAACCCACTGCTGGGGAAATCAAAGTTAGAACAAGGTGCTCTGCTCAAAATGATTTCCATGAGAAAATAGAAAAAGACTGCCTATGTGAACATCCTACATTCCAAAGATACCTGGACATCAACAACAACCTGCTAATATCCAATTGGCTCTCTGAATAATTGTCTCCCATCTGGCCACTGTGGTTATCACTTTGGCTGGTGGGGAAAATAAAACTCCCCCACACCCCTTTTTTGGGGGCAGGGAAATATTGAATTCAAGATTTTCCATAAGAGTCCTAGTCCCATCAGAGAAACTGCTATGAGCTAATCTAAGCAAACTCCATAGGCAGTAGCTGAAAGAAAAGATGATTTAGCAAAAACACACAAAATGTAATTATGAAGAGACACCTAAAAACCCTCCAATTAGAATTGTAATGTGGGCCAGCAAGGAACAGAGACAAGAAACAGGTAGCAGTGGCCAGTTTTGGTGTATATCAGGGCTTCCATTTTTAATGTCATGATATCTGCTCAGGTCCTTCACCCCTGCTTGCTGGACAGCATTGCTGCTGTTAGAAGCAACCCTGTGTGAGAACAGGGACTCTCTTGGACTGGTTCAGGGGGTGCAGTATATAGGTACATGGCCAAGTCAGCAGATCTTACAATGTAATCAAGGATCAAAGGAAATAACATCAACAGAACTATGTAGACCAGTGAAAAACACCGATGTCGATCAACCAAGACCTGAAAAACACATTTATCAAAAATTGTAATTGTCATCTAGCATACAAGCATGTGAGAGTTGTCTGGTTCACATTGCTACTGCTGCTTTAGTTCTAAAAAGAAAAATGCAGAAATTAAAGTGTTAATCAATTGATCTACATAGGCAACCTCCTCCTGGGCACAGGTAATTGTGTCATGTATGTAAGTATTTGTTAACACTGATAGACATGTCTATTTGCTTTTCAGTGCACACCCTTGTATTTCTATAGTTAAGATTTCACTATCAAAGGATGGACTCAACCCACACAAAGGAACATTATGTACAAAGTGGCTTCAAATGGGAAAAATCTTAGGGTATTCTGGAGTACCCACGCAGTAATAAATAACTTACCTAGGACACAACACATCAAACATGTTTATTTGTCACACTGCCTATTTTGCTCTGTGTCATGATACCGGGTGGGATGTTACAGCTGGTTATTAATAGTTTAATTAAGACATCAGATTCTCATCTAGCAGTAATAAATAGTACACTGTGTCTAATTTACAAATGTACACAAATCAAACCTCTTGACACCCTCTTAAAATAAATATCAGAGCATCCATTTGATAGTCGGGAACACAAATAATTGAATGGCTTGTTATAGAAGATGTGAACTAAAAACAGTTCCTATTGTCAAACTCTCAGAATCACACTATAGTTGTTCTTTTGTTTCAGCATGATATAAATTTC